>CM035412.1:175230923-175240923 GCA_020310875.1 Ceratopteris richardii
AATACAAAGAACTCATGTTATCTCCACAAATAATTGGAACACTATGATTAATGTCAAAACTCTTCATAAGAGTTTTCAACCATATGATTTCCTTTGCAGCTTCCACCATACCTTTATACTTTACTTCAATAGATGATAAAGCAATTATATGTTGCTTCGTAGAACACCATGAAAATAACTTATCTCCCACATAACACAAATACCCACGTGTTTATCTTCTATCATCAGAGTTACCTGCCCAATCCACATCACTATATATCTTGTTCCTTGTATCTGAGGTAAACCCATAATACAAACCTTCTTTAAGTGTGCCCTTGATATACCTAAGCACCTTTTGTCCTATAATCCAATGTTCCTTTCTAGGACAATGCATGAATTGAGATAGAACTCCAATTGCATATGAAAAATTAGACCTTGTTAATGTAGCATAAACCAAGCTACCCACCAAACTCTAATAAAGCTTCATGTCTTTGAATTCTTCTCCCCCATATCTACTCAATTTGTGATCCACTTCCATTGGAGTTGGTGCTATCTTGCAATCTTCCATTTTAAACTTGATTGGCAAATTCTTCAAATACCTTTCTTGCGTCACATATACTCCATGTTGATGAATCTCCATTCCCAAGAAGTATGATAAATTTCCCAATTCACTCATCTTGAATTCTTTCTTCATCTGCTTCTTAAGCATTTGTATACCTTTGTCATCTGTACATGTAAGTATTATGTCATCAACATAAATACAAACATAGATAAACCCATATTCACTTGCTTTGACTAGCAAGCTACTATCTGCCTTTGATGCTTGGAAACTAAGTTCCTTCAAGAACTTCACAAGTCTATAATTCCATACCCTTGGGGCTTGCTTCAAGCCATACAAGGCTCTCTTGAGCTTACACACATAATCTGAATTATGTTGATCTTTGAAACCATCTAGTTGTTCCATGTAGCCTTCATATGAAATATAACCATTTAGAAATGCATTCTTCACATCTAATTGAGATAATTTCCAACCTTTGCATGCAGCAATGGCTATAAGAATTCTTATGGTTATCATCTTTGCAACATGTCTATAAGTTTCATCATAGTCCACACCATATGTCTGTGCATACCCTTTTACAACATTTCTAGCTTTGTACATAGACACACTTCCATCTGCATAAATTTTTGTTTTGTAGACCCATTTGCATCCTATCACTTTTTTATTACCTAGTTTTGGCACTAATTCCCAAGTCTCCTTCTCAATGAGTGCATCATATTCTTCCTTCATAGGTTTCTCCCAATTCTCCTTTTCTTTTGCCTCATCATATGTAGAAGGATCTTCATCTATATTTATCATGTAAGCATAATCTTTAGTAGTCAAGAATGAAGTATCATAGTTATACCTTATAGGTTGTCTTTTGTTCCTTGAGGACCTTCTGAGTTCTCCACTCAAAGTTTTTGGTTCATCATATTCTTTATCAAACCTTGGCATTTCTTCATCATGAATTTGAGCTTCAACATTCTCTTCTTCATCATCTATTTGAACCTTTGATTTATCCTTGTTCTGATTTAATGTTTCTTCAAGACCTGCATAAACCCTATTTGTATACCAAGTACCTTGCTCATCAAATGTAACATCCTTTGACACAAGAAATTGCTTTGTTGATGGACTCCACAACCTGTATCCCATTTGCTTATCATCATAACCAATGAACATATATTTTTCAGCATTTGGTTCCAATTTATGCCTTAATTGAGAAGGAACATAAGCATGGCTAAGCAACCAAATACTTTGCAATGATCTAATGTAGATTTCTTACCCCATCAAGCTTCATATGGTGTCATACCTTGCAAAGCTTTACATGGTAGCCTATTAACCAAGTATGTGGCTGTATTTATAGCCTCAACCCACAAATAGTTAGGGCAATTCTTTTGTTTCATCATTGATGTTTTAAACTCAACAAGAGTTCTATTTTCCCTTTCTGATACACCATTTTGTTGAGGATAGTATCTGCAACTAAGTTCTCTCTTTCCTGCATTCCACAAATAATCACTGAATTCATTTGAGAAATACTCTCCCCCTCCATCTGATCTCAATCTCTTCAATTTTTGTCCTGTAACCTTTTCTGTATATACATGATAGTTTTTAAATGTGCTAAACACTTCTAACTTATCTTTGATCATATAAATAGTGGTCCACCTAGTAGAAGCATCAACAAAAATGACATAATATGTTTTACCATTTATGCTAAAGTCCTTTGAAGGACCCCATACATCTGTATGCACCAATTCAAGTCTTTCTTAATACATGAAACCATGTTTGTTGTATGATTGCTTATGAGCCTTACCTAATTGACATGCTTCACATCTGTATGTCATGTGTTGACGTGCAACATTAGGTAATCCAAGTACTGAACCATTGTTCATCATCTCTTTAATACCTCTTTCATTGAAGTGTCCAAGCCTTGTGTGCCAAAGATCCAACTTAGAAATATTTTGCTCTCCATAAGTGAACAAGGCATGTCCAACATTACCTTGCACCTTCAATGTGAAGAGCCTTCCTTCTTTCTTTCCTGTAACAATTTTCTTATACCCTTGGCTAGGGTCTTCAACATAAACTCCATCATTAGTGCACCTCACCTCATATCCTTTTTCCACAATTTGTCCTACACTAATCAAATTCTTTGGAATTGTAGGAACATAAAAAACCTTAATCATCAGAGTACTTCCATCTTTGGTCTTTAATGATCCAATGATTTAACCTTGTGCTTTGTATTTTCACCTGTTTGAACTCTATGATTAATCACTTTATTCTCCAAATCAACCATTAATGCAATGTTACCACTCAGATCTGCATCTTGAATCAATGTAAAACACTCTTTGATCTTCAATTGGAATTTCACATGTTGCATTCATGATTAGGATTGAGTCCTCCTTTTGATATGAAGCATAATTGTAATAGGTATTGTTGTAAGACTAACCTTGAAAGTTTCTTCCACCATTTCTTCCAAAGAAGCCTCTACTACCTCTACCTCTTAAACTCCCTCTCTGATTTCTTCCACCTCTGTCTCTTTGATTATAACGTTGATTAAAGCTACTAACACTTTGATTGTTATGCCAACATTCATGAGAAAGATGATTAGTCTTACCAAATATCCAATAGGCTTTGACATTATCCTTGTTGTTTCTTCCTCTTCCTCTACTTCTGCCACTTCCTCTTCCTCTTCCTCTTAGGAAGTTTGCTTGGCTTGAAGTACCTTCATGTTCAACTGATTGTTGCTTTCCTTTGATAGCTTTCTTCTTATCCTTAGAATACATTGCATGACCTGCACTCTTATCAACATCTCCTTTGATATCATTCTCAAAGGTTAGCATATGACCTAGTAATTGATTTAAATAAAGAGTAAAATGATCCAATGAACGTTCTGTTGATAATATGAAGGGCATTCACTTCTCATCTTCTTTTAAACCTCTAAGAATTTGTCTTACCAATTTATCTGCTTCAATCTCTTCATCAATTGCACCTAAAGAATCAGCAATTTCTTTCATCTTTGTCACATAATTAGATATTGATTGTAAGCCTTTTTCTTGAAAGTGGTAAACTCTATCCATAGTGATGCTTTCCTTGACTTGGTTGTATTCATGAAATGCTCCTACAAAGCACTCCATATATCATTTGCATTTTCAAGTCCTCTAATATAAGAAAGAAAGTAATCATTTACCGCCATGTAGATGATGCTCCTTGTTTGAGCATCCTTCTTCATCCAAACTTTCAAGTTAGCAAGTTCCTCCCTAGTAGTAACACTAGGATCTTTGAATTCTGGTTTCTCTTCGTCTCTTGTAATCTATGCCATTTGATCTTTGCTCATAAGATGAGCTTCCATCCTCATGGACCAAGCGGGATAGTTTTCTCTATCCAACTTCTCATTTTGGAGATTGTCTCCCATTCTTTCTTCACCTACACTATAAAACCTTCAACCTTATGAGTAATGAATGTACCTTTGCTTCCAGTTTTAATCATTCTGATCCTTTTGATTACTATCATGTGCCTTTCTTTAGCCTTTCCTTCAAACTTTGTCTTTTTGAATCTTCAAATGTTGAATTTTTTGTATCTGCAATAGTTGGGGCCTTTCTTTCCTTCAACTTTGATCAAATCTACTATGATACCACTAATGGAGATAATTTATCTCCAAAAATCAAGCCATACTTGAATTTAGAACACCTCTATATCAAGCATAACTCAAAACCTTCTTCAATTTTTGAGAATCTTTGCCAAATTATGAATCTCTATCACTTGTGTGAGTTATAGCTTCACTTAGAAAAGTTTGCTTGACAAAACTTATTCATTGATTGATGAAATGATTAAAGTTTTCTACGAATTTGATACAATACTCTAGTGTTTGTGTAGCTATTACAAGTGAAAGTTCTTCAAAAGAATTTATAGAACTCCAGATTTACTTCAATAAGTAAACCGTGTCTGAAACAGGCTTTCTCTACAGGTGATTTTTACATATGCAACTTTAACTAATTAGTTCTCTCAATCTACAACCGGTTTAATCAAATTCTTTTAGACATAGATGGATTACCTTCCAACTTAGATTTTGAGTCCTCATTTGTGTAAAACTTTACACTCTACATAAGATCTGATCAAATCTTTGATCATCGAGATTGCACCTGTTTCAAAAGTCACTTAATACATTTACACATATGAATGTTCCTACTCACACTTCTCTTAGTCTATTTGCAATCGGAATCTCAAAACTTGACCATAGATGCATTGATTATGGACTTACACATGTACAAAAGGATTTCCAAAATGATTAAGCACATAAGGAGAAATGGAGAAAAGATCGCGGCACACTTCTCAGAAGTTTTATTCTATTCATTCATGAAAACTTTTGATGGATGAATCTCATACATTCATCACTTTCTTTCTCTTCCATTCATCTTTTCTACTTCTATATCTCTTCTCACCCATATGTCCCGACTATATACAAGTATATATAGGAATATGTATATACTTACTTGCCAGTATTACAAAAGTATTTATGAACTAATTACAAACTATCCTTCATTCTTCATTCTTCATTATAATCATCAATTAATCATTGTCCTATTCCAACAATAGATAGATAGATAGATAGATAGATAGGTGTATATATATATATATATATATATATATATATATATATATATATATATATATATATATATATATATATATATATATATATATATATATATATATATATATATGGATAGGTAGATAGATCGATAGATAAATAGATAGATAGATAGATAGATAGATAGATATATAGATAGACGGATAGATAGTTCCAAATAGGAAGATCCAAAATATCACCTTCGACCATCCTAATTGATGGTGCATGAAGAATTATTATGATGGGTCCATTGATCCTTATAATCATGAGGAAGAGTTCAAGCAAGTCCTTAGTCTTGAACAATTCATGATGTTTTCACGCAATATGAGGCGTTTGGATTTTCTCTAATTAGAACCACATTGTTATGCTATCAACCATTGACAAAAGGATTTCTCAAGATCTTGGAATCCCTTGTCTAAAATTTCTTTGGAGATTTTTCCAAACAAGGAACTAAGCATGATTCAAATTCTGCAGTTTATGTTTTCAAGCAAGAAAATAATGAATCTATGCGCTTAGTAGAGATGCGCTTCAAGTGATATTTAGACAGACATTGAATTAGAGAAAGTCCACTAGAGAAGAAGTTGATTCCTATATTCCTAGAGGGATTAACTAAGAAATAATTACATTCATTACTATGCATTCAAAGGCTCAATACCTGAAATTAACATATGAAAGACTGCATCACTAGAAGCTTGTGAGGCAAGTCTTTGATTAAGAATCACCTCCACCTCCAAAGGTTGCTACAATTAAGGATGCCAAAGAAAATAAAGAAAGGGCTCTTGTCCCAATTTGAATATACCTAGAAGATAGAAATGAGTATCTTGAAGTTACATGTGTTGGAGGCAAATGGTATCATGAAGAAGCCTACTATCTTGCTAACACTATTGAGAACTCCAATCAACATAATGATGTGATGTTGATGGACCATGCTGGATTCTTGCTCTCAAGAGCTCCACAATGATACCTTCAGAATAGAAAGCCAAGCTGCGGATGCTGCACATAGGACTCCACAGAGTGTCTACAAAATATGCGGAAAACACATAGTAGATAGTGAGCATGAACACATATTTCTTCGATTTTACAAACGCCGCCAAAATTATAGTTTGTAGCTTATGATGCCACTATATGATTTATTTAAGAACATATACAAAAGCTTCAATCAACCATTTGGCCTTTCACATGGACACTAAGGGTAACAATTGTTTAGTAAAGGACAATATTGCCAAAGTGTCTATGGGAGAAAATTAAAGAACCTTCAAGAATACCTAAGTGTAAGTATAAAAATTATACCTCCCACCTAATGGGCATGCTATAGAGTATACAAGTAGCTGTGGAAGATCATGAATAAGGTATCCCCCATCAAGTGAGAACATTGTCGAAAGCTGTCCTATGTTAGAGCTTTAGTCAAGCCATTCAAAGCATTATCTCAGGTATGTACCTTCTCAAGAATAACACATGCCGTGGATAAGCAATCTCTAATGAAGTGATACCTCACCTCAATCTCCTTGGTCTTTGCATGATAGACTACATTCTTGGCCAAACCAATGGAACTCTGACTATTAGTGAGTGAATGAGGTACATGCTGATGTAGACCCATATCACAAGCAAGAACAAAAAGCCACAATGCTTCCTTATGCCTCACTTGGGGCAACACACTCTAATTCTATAGTGGAAATAATTGTACAAACTTGAAGATGAGATCTCAAAGAGATAACACCTCCAATGAAATGAAAAATGTACCCTGATGTAGACTTCCAATTGTATAACCAACATAATCTGAATCTATGTAACCAATAATGGATGCCTTCGATCTACCGTAGCATAGAGACTGGTCCTTAGTGCCACTTAGATATCTCAAGGACTATTCTTGAGGGACTATGCAAGGTGAGAGAGTCTAAGCCAAGCAAGAGAGAGTGTGCAAGTGACATACAGTGAGTGTGCGATGCTAAGAAGTGTATGAAAGGTGTGTATGAAGAGTGACTAAGGAAGTGTGCAGAGAAGTGCTAAGCTAGTCCCCCAAGGATCCCAAGGTCCCATTGAAGCTGTGCGAGTGCTGACAAAAGGTGTCCATCCCTCCCCCTATTGGAAGCTTGAGTGCAGGTGTGCACAAGGGTAAGCTTGGAGCAGGTGGAGGTCTGGTGGAGAGAAGGACGATAGCAACAAGACCCTTGGGTATTTGGTATTTTGTGATTGAGCACTCTGTGGAATTTTGCACAGAAGCATTGGATTGTATTCTGCATCACCATTGTATTTGTCTTCTTATAATCAATCGATAGAGGCTTCCACTATGTATCTTTCTTCTTGACTTTCCCTTTTCTCCTAAAAACACTCAAATCCCTTCTTGTCCAAGAATCCCCCAACAAAATTTGGCACACCTAGTGGGATTTGAAGGAGATTTGAGCATAGGAGAAGCCAAGTGCAAAGGATAGAAGAGTTCAAGTGCCGATAGTACTACTTTATTGGACTAAGGGGTAAATATTCTTATCAATCATCTCATACTAAGAGGGCTATGAATAGCTCATGACCGCAACCCGGTCCCAAACATTGAGGGTCACCTGCAAAGCTACAAGAAGGAAGGCTGTTAGAAGATCCTCCAGTCCACTTTTGTGAACCTCATCAGTAAAGAGCATTGCAGGTCAGGTAGACTTGGAAACCCTACTATCAAGATTAAAAATAAAATTTCCTTCTTTCAAAGGCTTACCTCAAGAAGATCCGAACGAGCATATTAGAAGGTTTTTAGCACTATGCAAAACTAGAGGCTTGATGGGAAGAGAGGATGCCTTTTTTATACTCTTCCCTGCCACATTAGAAGGGTTAGCAGATAAATGGTTCAGCCAGTTTGCTGAGAACCATTTCACCACTTGGGACTTAATGAAAGATGCATTCAAAACTCAGTTCCAGCATGGAAATACTACAGAGATCATCATAGATGAATTAGAAAACTTGAGACTAGGTCTAGGTGAAAAATTTCCAAAGTTTATCACTAGGGCCAAGGCACTAACGGCTAAGTTGCCAGATCCTCCACATGATTTTTTTTTTGTTAAGAAATGGTTAGCTAAGCCACTTCCAGTGACCATCCAATGTAAAATCAAGGAATTAGTGTTGCCCATAGCCTCCATACAGGAGTTCATTAACACATCTACACGACTGGAGCAGATAAGGCAACAATATGGAGCAATTTCTTCTCAGCTACCGTATTCTACAAAAATGGAGGATCCAGTAATCTAGCTAAGGAAAGAGCTGGAGGGCTTAAAAAGGAATAAACCCCACAAAGAGGAGGAGAATGTTGTTACTCAATTGAGGAGGGAGATTGAGGCATTGAAACTCCAAAAGGAGGAGGAAGCCCAAGCAGAGGAATTGGCTCAGCTACGACAAGAGCTGCAAGAACTCAAAGGGGGTGGCATCAAGAGTGGGCTATGATGTACTATGTGTAGAAAGCAAGGTCATGTAGTAAGTGAATGTCCTCTGTTAAGTGTAACTTGCCAACTATGCAGGAAGGTTGGTCATGAGGCCCAGGAAGGTCAATCAAGAGGAATGCCTGCAACAACATATTGGACACAAGGAGGACCTCTACCACCAACAAATGTGATGGCGGCTGCACCTAATCAAGGTAAAAATTACAACCCAAGACAGAGGAATAACTTTGGAAATGGGCCTAGGAGGCCAATTATTTGTTTCAGATGTGGAGAATGTGGGCATTACCAAAGTAGGTGCACCCTACCAGAGAGTGCCCCTCCTTGCAGGAACTGCCCAGAGGCCAGAGACCACTATACAAATTGTTGTCCTAAGAACCAAGCATCTTCATCTGGGCCCCACATTCAAATGATTTCTGTGTGCAAAGAAGAAATAATAGATCAAGTCAATCCGCCACCTCCATCTACTAGGGTAGTGCAATTAGAAGAAATTGAATCTTTTAGAGTGCACACAAGAAACAAGGTGAAGGCTCAAGTAGAAATAGGTCAAGAATCAAGGACCAATGGATTGAATAAAGACAAAGAGACATCTGGAGACAAAGCCACCACATGTGCAGATACAAGGCAAAAAGGAGATCTCATATGTACCAGTGATGCCATTGGGCATGCATTCAACAGGGTTCATGAGGAGTTTGATAAGTGTATTAAAATGGACGGTAAATTCAGGTCAGAACTCTTGCAGATAATTGATGAGGCTTCCACAACAAGTTTAGTGGAAAAGGTTGTTGTTACACATAAAGATAAAATTGTAGGGGAAGCACCCCTCACAAATTACAAGAGCCCTCAGCTAACAGTCTCTATCAAAGGTCATGAGTTTCAAGGAGTTATTGTGGATGGTGGTTCTGGAACTAACTTGATGCCTAAACATACCATGAAAAAGATTGGACTACACCCTTCAAGACCTACAAACTTCACTGTAACACTGGCAGACCAAAGCATAGTAAGGCCTATGGGAGTGGTCCCTGGAGTCCCACTCAAGATACAAGGTACCATCTTTAACGTGGATTTTGTTGTTTTAAGGCTACCACAGGTAGAAGGAAGTTTCCCCCCTCTTAATTGGGAGACCTTGGTTAAGGCATGCCAATGTGCTACATGCGTGGGGCAAGGACACAATGTGGGTAAAGCAAGAGGGAAAAGAGTTGCAGCAGATAATTTTAGAAGAATGACCAGATAATCAGAGAAATACCAGCATGATCCAGACAATTGGTATTTGTATGGAAGAAGAATTGTTGGAAAAACCAGACGCATATATATTTGAAGAAGCAATTTTATATGAAGAAGAAAACATGTTGGATTGGCTCCACGTAGAGGACACATCTGCCTGCTATGGGATTTTTCCAAACTCAAGTAGAGAGGAAGCATATGAAGAAAAAGAGGAAAAAATTC
>CM035412.1:175243423-175248423 GCA_020310875.1 Ceratopteris richardii
CCCCCCCCCACACATGCATACACACACATACCCTCACACACACGCACACCACACATGCACAACCACACATATGCACACACACACATCCATACATACACACACATCCTCACCAGTACTCACACACGCACACACCACACATACACAACCACACATATACTTATGCACACGTCCATACATTCACACACATCCGCACATACTCACTCACACATACTCACACACATGCATGACCTCATCCACACACATGCACTCTCTCACACACATGCACCACACCCCCACACAATCACACACACACCCATGTGACATACACACACCCCCCCTCACACACATACACACACATACACCCGCACCATTACACATCCACCCCCGCACAATTCTGGAGACAATTCCTCCTTTCAAGCCATCTCAGGAGATGCCAGATATAGATCTTGATGAATGTGAGGAAATCATCCTGCAAAATGTTAACATGGAAGAAGAAATGAGAAGGAAACAACAGCAACCCATGCATGAGGCTTAGGAAGAGGAGGAAGAAGCTGCTTCTGGTCCGAGAGTTCAGTGTGCTCAACATTTATCAGTCATCATCAGAGATAAATAGGACTTGAAATTAAAGTGGAATGGTGGAAAGTGAAAGTAGTCGCCGCCAACCCTTCACGACCACTACCTATTTTTGAGGATTCAATTCAAATCAAGGGAATATTTGACCTACCCCCTAATTTTGGGAGATCAACCGGCGCATGATCAGTGGACGTGAAGCAAGACCCTCTTGACCTATTGAGGCTTATAAAAACAATGGATTTGTGCTCATTTGGGGTACATTTTTTGGAATTACATTGACGCGTGTATACGTGTAGAAGTTCTCTCTTGCACTTGGTGGTTTCAAGCCTATTGTAGGAGCTACTCTGTAGTGTGGATACAGAGGGTAGGCTTCTCAGTGGAGGGCTATGAGCACTATAGTGTAAGAGAGTAGCTTGGATTTATTTTCTTTTCTGTGAGTCAGTGAGTTGATTAATCTCTATTCTCTTGAGAAAATTCTACCATTTGTATTGTTCTGAGTTAGCCTGCGTATCAGTGGCCCCTTATGCTGATCGGTCGTATTGGAGTTAATACTTTTAGGGTGGCTTGTTAGCCCTAAGCTTGCACTTTTGAGCATAACTCTGCCCAACCTTGTAATCGTCTGATTCGAATCAAGAATGTATGGTCTTCCTTGGTCATTGGTTGTCCATACTTTCTGAAGTATTTACCACTCTGTGCAATCCGTGTTATCTACCTGCTCACAGAAATGTTAAAGGGAATACTTCCCTAAAGAGAACCCCCCTTGAGTAGGTGATGTACTGGACGTGTTTAATCTTCATTCTCTACTTTTGTTAAAAGCGGTTACCCCAGTACCTCCTCTACAGTTTGGCATGCACGGTGGGACCTTTGCATTTCTGTGAGAGGTGTTTTGCCCTATTGCAATTGCGAATAGGTACATGACCCATACACGAGGAGATAAGGAGTCTCTTCGTGTTCGGAGGAGCCTTAACAAGTTAGCAACAACCACGGCTAGTGAGTCTACCTCCCCTCTACCCTCCCTAAATTTATCTATTGATTTGGGTGGGACACCATTGTCAAAAGAGAGGTATAGGAGAACTCTAGACTTCTCCTCAGATACGTCCGAAGAAACACCAGTACAAATGGAGGACCTCTCTCATTTGCTCTCCAGATTAAACATCAAATTCCCTACCTTCAAGGGACAAGCTTATGAGGATGCTGATGT
The DNA here is from genome assembly GCA_020310875.1 of Ceratopteris richardii. Taxonomy (NCBI): domain Eukaryota; kingdom Viridiplantae; phylum Streptophyta; class Polypodiopsida; order Polypodiales; family Pteridaceae; genus Ceratopteris; species Ceratopteris richardii. The sequence goes on from CM035412.1 coordinate 175,245,177, forward strand.
TCATGTGAGGAGATTCATCTCTTTATGTCGTGGACGAGGTCTGCAGAATAGAGAGGATGCAATGTTGGCGCTCTTTCCATCCACATTGGAGGGTCTTGCAGATAAATGGTATAGTCAATATGCAGATGGCCATTTCACTACATGGGAGGCTTTGAAAGCGGCATTCTCACAGACATTCCGACCAAGTGATTCCTCAAAAAGAGCTCTAGATCAGCTAGAGAATTTGAAGCTAAGATCAGGTGAATCTTTTCATGAACTTCACACTAGAACAAAAGCACTTGTTGCACGTCTGCCACATGCTCCAGGTGACTTTTTGGTTAAAAAGTGGATAGAAAAGGCTCTGCCCAGGTCATCTTAGCAGAAGCTTCGTGAATCTCTTAGATTGGATGCGACCCTCAATGATTTTGTTGCAGCGGCATCACGCATTGAAGAAGCAAGGCAACATTTTGAAGGGGATACACAACAAAAGTATGCTGCAGATCTGGATCCTATTGAGCAACTAAGGAGGGAACTGGAAACATTGAAGATGCAACAAAATCAATAAGAAGAGAAGGTCTTGCCACCACTGCGTCGCACTGATGATGAAGTAGCCCAACTTCGCCGAGAGTTAGAAGACTTGAAGACCACTCAGGATATAAGGAGACAAATTTGGTGTACAATCTGTAATAACAATGGACATTCCAATGCTAATTGCCCTATTAAGGTAAGCTGTCAATTTTGTGGAAAATATGGTCATGAAGCCAGAGATTGCTACTACCTCAAGGGTACACAGCAGAGAGGTAACCCTCAAAATTTGGATTCATATTATGCTAGTACTTCAAATACATCTAATAGGGAGGAGAATCGGCCCGCAAAGCCTAGATACAATAGACCTTTGATGTGTTATCCTTGTGGTGAGTATGGCCACATGCAAAATCGGTGTTCTCTTCCAGAAGATGCGCCTCCTTGTCAACATTGTCCAGAGGCCAAGGATCATTATACAAAAGACTGCCCAAGAGGTCGTCCTGCTCCAATCCACATGATTGCAGTCTCTCCACATGAAGAAGTAAAAACCACTCAAACTTATGCTGTTTCATCCTCTACTATGCCCATAATGACTAGAGCTAGGCAAGCAGCTGTAACCCAGAGAGATGAACAACAAGGATTTCAGGATAAAGAGGAGGAAAAGAAGTCTGGATGGAAGGATCAAGTAGAAATTGAAGGAGCTTATGATAAGATGACTACTTCTCTAAAGGGCCAACCAACAAGTCTGCAAGGAAACACTCAGGAGGTAAACATTGAACAGATCTTGAAAGGTATTCATCACAAGGTTAGTCTATATGAACTTATAATGATGGATTCAAAAATAAGAAGTGACTTACTGAAGATTATACACTCTGCTCACTTAGTCCAATCACCTAGTATAGATGGATTCATGGTTGATTTTCCCCCTGCACCCTTAGCAGACTACCAAAGTTCAAGATTATCAGTTTGTATAAAGGATGAAGCTCTTACAGGTGTGATCATAGACGGAGGCTCTGGTATCAATTTGATGCCAGATTTTACAATGAAGAAGCTAAAATTGAACCCCACCAAAATGGCACCATTTACAGTTACACTAGCAGATCAACATCGGGTTGCGCCTCTTGGCATTATTGAAAAGGTACGGATGATAGTACAGGGTTGCCACTTTGTGTTGGATTTTGTTGTTATTGCACTTCCACAGGAGACTTCCTATGCTTTGCTCCTGGGGAGACCTTGGCTGAGACAAGCAAAAGCTTTGCAAGATTGGGGGAAAAATAAACTATGGATTTCAACAAGCACCAATAGCCAACTGCAACTACACTTGGAAGAAGGATTTGATTCTGGAAAAACCACTGAATATACTGTGGATACTCAGGTAATGCCCTCTCTACCCCAAGAAGATGGTACATTGTTAAATTGGATGATGGGAAGTGCAGAGTGTTGCACAGTAGAGATCAATGAAATTGAGGAAGAAGTTGCAGATAAGGAAATTACAGAAAAGAGCAATGAAGACCACAAGGTGTTGGAGAATGAGCAATCGAAGGAAAATACAAGCTTTGAGGAGGCAACCAATATAAAAGTATCAGAGAGGGAAGATTATGAACCTAAGAGCAGAGAAGATCTTCCTTTTGCAGATATACCTCAAGGATGGATGAAAGAACATGTTGCAGAATATAAATTAAAATCCACTACTGCATATAGTGGAGATGATTTCTCAAGCAAGACCAGTCCTGAAACATTGGTTCAAGAAGTAAATTTAGGGGATGAAGAGAACCCTCAAATGGTCCATTTGGCATCCTGGTTGTGGCATTATCCTCCTTCGCTACAGAAGGTAACTTCTTTGCTCTTTACCTACAAAAGTGTCTTCGCATGGTCCTACAAAGATCTAACAGGAATACCAGAAGAGCTTGGATTACATCGGATACCCTTGGTTGAGGGAGCTGTGCCTGTAAGAAGTAGGTCATATCGTCTTAATCCAAAGTATGCAGAGGCGGTAAAAGCGGAGATTACAAAACTAGAGGAAGCAGGTATAATTGTTCCAGTAGAACATTCCAGGTGGCTTTCTTCTATGGTTATTGTACCCAAGAAAAATAGTGGAAAAATAAGGGTATGTGTCGATTTTCGTGCTTTGAATAAAGTGACTATTCAAGATGGATTTCCTCAGCCCTTCACAGAGCAAGTGCTTGAGGAAGTAGCTGGTCACACTTTGTATAGTTTCTTGGATGGTTTTAGTGGCTACAATCAGATAGTGATCCATCCTGATGATAGGGACAAAACAGCCTTTGTCACTCCCTGGGGAACTTATGTCTATACTCGAATGGCTTTTGGTTTGAAGAATGCGCCAGCTTCATTTAATAGAACGATGTATCTGATATTGGGCAAATGGTTAACAACCTTTCTCCGCATATTTATGGATGACTTTTCAGTATTCTCAGGTACAGATAGAAGGGCAACAGTTCAAGATTTCCATGATCATTTGGAAAATCTAAAAGAAATTTTTGAGCAATGTCTCAAAACGGGTTTGAAATTGTATCCTGATAAATGTCACTTTTTGGTCACTAAGGATACTCTTCTTGGTCACATAGTATCTGCTGAAGGTATAACTGTTGACCCTGCAAAGGTTACAGCTATTCTTTCTATGCCAATTCCACAAAGCCCAAAGGAAGTGCAAAGTTTCTTGGGCCATGCAGGGTATCACAGAAGATTCATTAGGATGTATTCAGAAATTGCTAAGCCCTTGTCA
>CM035412.1:175253423-175345923 GCA_020310875.1 Ceratopteris richardii
CACAATCACACACACACCCATGTGACATACACACACCCCCCCCCTCACACACATACACACACATACACCCGCACCATTACACATCCACCCCTGCACAATTCTGGAGACAATTCCTCCTTTCAAGCCATCTCAGGAGATGCCAGATATAGAGCTTGATGAATGTGAGGAAATCATCCTGCAAAATGTTAACATGGAAGAAGAAATGAGAAGGAAACAACAGCAACCCATGCATGAGGCTTAGGAAGAGGAGGAAGAAGCTGCTTCTGGTCCGAGAGTTCAGTGTGCTCAACATTTATCAGCCATCATCAGAGATAAATAGGACTTGAAATTAAAGTGGAATGGTGGAAAGTGAAAGTAGTCGCCGCCAACCCTTCACGGCCAGTACCTATTTTTGAGGATTCAATTCAAATCAAGGGAATATTTGACCTACCCCCTAATTTTGGGAGATCAACCGGCACATGATCAGTGGACGTGAAGCAAGACCCTCTTGACCTATTGAGGCCTATAAAAACAATGGATTTGTGCTCATTTGGGGTACATTTTTTGGAATTACATTGACGCGTGTATACGTGCAGAAGTTCTCTCTTGCACTTGGTGGTTTCAAGCCTATTGTAGGAGCTACTCTGTAGTGTGGATACAGAGGGTAGGCTTCTCAGTGGAGGGCTATGAGCACTATAGTGTAAGAGAGTAGCTTGGATTTATTTTCTTTTCTGTGAGTCAGTGAGTTGATTAATCTCTATTCTCTTGAGAAAATTCTACCATTTGTATTGTTCTGAGTTAGCCTGCGTATCAGTGGCCCCTTATGCTGATCGGTCGTATTGGAGTTAATACTTTTAGGGTGGCTTGTTAGCCCTAAGCTTGCACTTTTGAGCATAACTCTGCCCAACCTTGTAATCGTCTGATTCGAATCAAGAAGTGTATGGTCTTCCTTGGTCATTGGTTGTCCATACTTTCTGAAGTATTTACCACTCTGTGCAATCCGTGTTATCTACCTGCTCACAGAAATGTTAAAGGGAATACTTCCCTAAAGAGAACCCCCCTTGAGTAGGTGATGTACTGGACGTGTTTAATCTTCATTCTCTACTTTTGTTAAAAGCGGTTACCCCAGTACCTCCTCTACAACCACAGAAGGGGAAATAAATCTCCTTTATACAACCATATAGAGGAAGCTAATTCTGAGGATTGCAATGAAAACTAAGGTTCAGAGTCAAAAGGTAAGAATAAGAATATAGAAGAGAATTCATTAGCACTTCATGAGATCCCTCTAGGATGGATTCAAGAGGAAGAAGTGCATATAGACATCCAAGATGTTCCTGCTTATGATACTGAAGCTATGTGGGACAATGTAACTAAGGATGCTACTCAGGAAGGACTTACAGATAGCATTGTAAGTAGGCATCCAGTGAAGGAGGTTCAATTGGACAATGAGGATCAGCCGTGTCACATTTTACTAGCCACATGGGTAGGGAATCATCCGGAGGTGCTCTTAAAGGTAAAATCTTTCATGAAGTCATTTGCATACATCTTTGCTTGGCACTACAAGGATATGGAAGGAGTACCACCTAGTTATGGAGAGCACAGAATCCCTCTCATTGAAGGAGCAAAACCAGTGAGAGGTAAGAGTTATAGGCTGAATCCTAAATATGCTGAAACTGTTTATTTGGAGATTTAGAAAATGGAAGATGCAAGAATTATCATCCCTGTGGAGCATTCAGAGTGGCTATCTCTATGGTAATTGTTCCAAAGAAAAACACTAACAAGATTAGAATCTGTGTGGAGTTTAGAGCATTGAATAAGGTCACCATCCGAGATGGATTTCCAATGCCATTTGCTGAACAGATCATAGAAGAAGTGGGTGGGCATACTCTTTACAACTTCATGGATGGATTCAATGGATATAATCAAATATCCATTGACCTTGAGGATCGAGAGAAGACTGCATTCATTACACCTTGGGGAACTTATGTATATTTAAAGATGCCATTTGGACTGAGAAATGTGCCAACTACTTTCAATCAAACAGTTTATCTCATTTTTGGACCATTGCTGCTAGAGTCTCTCAGAATTTTCATGGATGATCTTTCATCCTTTTTAGGTACTCTTGCAGAGACTCCATTGGATTGTTTAGAAAAGCATGTGTTTCAATTACAACAAGTTTTTAAGAGGTGTAAAGAAACAAAGTTGAAATTGAACCCAAATAAATGCCATTTTCTTGTGACTGAAGGTACCCTACTAGGACATGTGGTATCCTCCAAAGGTATGGCACCTAAACCAGACAAAATTATAGCTATATTAAAGTTACCTAGACCTAAATATCCAAAAGAAATTCAGAGTTTTTTGGGACATACAGGGTACCACCGGAGGTTTATTCAGATGTATGCAGAAATAGCCCTGCCATTGGCTAGGCTTATAAGAAAAGAAGTACCTTTCAAATGGGTGGAAGAAGAGGAAAAAGTATATCAAACACTAAGGTCAAGGTTAGTAGCTGCTCCCATTCTGATCACACCTGAGTGGTCAAAAATTTTTCATATACATGTAGATGCCAATGCATATGTAGTGGGGGCAATTTTGACCTAGCACAGTGAAGAATTTAAAGTGGGCAGACCAATTCAATATGCCAGTCAAATTTTGACCAAGGCTGAAAGGAATTATAGCACCATAGAAAGGGAGGCCTTAGCCATGGTTTTTGTTGTCCAAAAGTTTCATCATTACTTACTACACTTACAAATGTAGTTACAAAACCATGATGGCCCATTTGGCCTAGGTGCGATGTGTGGCCCGACTAGACTCTCTTCTTTACAGTAGCCTATTTATTTAAGAAAAAAGCAATACATAAATTAAATATAAAAAATTACTAAAATATATGAAAATTATAAATATAAACTATTAATTTGTATACCTTCTGTTGAGGAAATGACTCCTGAAGATGTAGCTGTCTACGAAAAAATTGCCACGTCTCAGGTAGAATGTTAGGTCGCCTCTTATTTTTTTCCACCATATAATATCTCCTGTTAATTTAATCTCAAACAGAAAAAAAAAATCAGAATACATACACATATATACACACACATACACATACGCATACCCACATACACATACATGCAAACATATACGCATACATATATGCATACATATACACATATACATACATATAACATAAACACACATGTACATATCCACATATATACGTACACACACATGCATGCATATACACTTATTCATACAAAATACATGCATTTATCCCACAATAATGTGTATTTGTGTATATGTGAATATGTCTGTATGTGTAAATGTGTATATGTGAATATGTGTGTATGTGTAAATATGTATATGTGAATTTTTTGTGTATGTAAATAATCAGATTATTAATATCAAATACCATTATTTGTAGATTTTGATCAATCAGATGGAACTCCACCACTGTCTCCTCATCGTGCAATGACTATATACTTTAAGTATATCAAACATTTAATTTTAAATATATTTGATGGATACATAACTTGTATATTTTTTTTGTTTCTTATTATAATCAGATTCTGATCAATCAAAGGGTACTTCACCACTTCCTACCCATGCAAAGACTTCACATGTGTCCTCCGATAGGAATTATGATGAACTTTACTATCAAGAGCATATTATATGTTAGTGTAACTCTTGTTATGGCACGTATCGAAGACCACGATTGGAATGCATTGAACATGAGGCACAGTATGGTACTTTTGAGTGTGCACCATCACCTAGTCAATGTGATAATGCTTGGGTATGTATTTTCTATATAAATTAATGTCATTATTTTATTTAAAAACTATATACAAAATCAAATTACTGTTGATATACAGGAATACTTGCTCAATGATGATGATGATGATAATTTTTCTCATAATGTTAATATACCTCATACATGTCATGGACTTGCTGTTCATCAATTACAAGTAGAGGTTTCTAGAAATCCTCTACCTCCTGGTTTAGAGACTGAAACGGCAAGAGATTATCCATTGCCAGCTCGTGATCGTTCTCTAGTACAAACATATCATAGAAGAAGATATGGAGGATGGAATAGAGGACCACTTCCTTTAGATGGAGAGGTTTTCAACTTTTGGGGTAATCGCTATATGATTGCTCCATCCACTATTACTAATGTTGGTCGTGGTCTCTTCATTGTAGAGGATTTGTATGTGCCTCCCAACTTTGAAGTCACTCTTATGTCATTTTGTGGTCCTATATATGGATGGGGAGATTGGCATCGACTTTCACGTTAAGTTCAAAGCATGAGTACTTATGGAATATGCTTGAACGCAGCATTCCTTACTAGTAGAAGGATTTTACATGCAGAAAATGAAAGATCATATATTGATGGAAGACCTTACACACATGGAAATATAGCAGGTTTAATAAATAGTAGTCGAGGGTTACATAGTAGTTCATGGACTAATTGCACATTTGAAGAGCATGAAAATAGTCATGAATCATCATACATGAGTAGAGATGTATCAAGATACATAGTTGTCAATGCTATCACTACATTACATGCTGGTGATGAACTATTAGTGAATTATGGATGGCGTAGACCTCCAAGAGCACCTTTTAGCTAGAGAGAATAAAAATTTTCTATCCATATTTAATAACTTATATATATAATTTTATGTTTAAAGTTTACTTTTTATTCATTTATGGAATAGGAATGAATTTTATTTATATGTGTAGATTCCAACGTATGATGTTGATGATATTCCTCCATACCATTCATAATTGCCAGTAAGACCTCATTTATCAGAAGCTTCTATGAGGAGGCTATGCAAAAGTGATCCTGTGGAATATGCAAGGTTGAAGGATCTATATTCAAAAGAAAATAAAGTACAAGATTTGTGCAACAATGATGAAGATGATGGCATGGTAGATTTTATTGAAGATTGGTATCAAAATGACAGTGAGAACATTGATATCTCTAAAAATGAGAAATATCTTCGAGAGGAAAGCATGTATATGAAGGAAGTCGTTTGACATGACTAAGTGCAAGCTTACTTATTCTCAATCTTCAAAATCATTTTGGATGGAGTAATGTATCTGTTTCGATACTATTAAGGTATAATTTTCAATTTTCTATCTCTTTATATATATATATATATATATATATATATATATATATATATATATATATATATATATATATATATATATATATATATATATATACATGCATATATAAACATACACATAATATACATGAATGTATACACACATATAAACATACACACACACATATACACACATACACATGTTATGCGACTAAGGTCAAATTATACATACCTGTATCGAATGAAGATGTTTTGTCCATCTAGCCTTTAGAATTGTCTACCCAACCTTTAAAATCTTCTTGACACACATGTTTCTCCTATTTTAGTCGACCTAATACCTGTGTTGCTAACTCTTTTGAATGCAAATATTAAGTATCAGTTACCAATGAAGGTATTAAGTCATATGTAAAATGGGAGGAGCAAATTTATCTTGAAGATTTTGAAGGATGGAAAAATAATTTTAAAGGATGGGTGAACAAAAAGTGTCCATTCAATGCAGGTTTTTATTCTTACTTTAGATAAGGTAAGAACAAGAACTTGAATTGAATGGACACTTTTTGTCTGCCCATCTTTTAAAACTATTAATGCATCTTTCAAAATATTCGCGATAAATTTGATCCTCCCATTTTACATATGACTTAATACCTTCATAGGTAACTAATCCTTAATATCTATAAACACCTTAGTAAGATAGGTAATAGATTGACTATAAAATGGGAAACCGCCAAACGATTCAATGGTCTAGATATGAAAATCTGCAAACCACAATATACAAAAAACAATTAGAAAAGAAATCAAATATAAATGCTACACATGCATACATACATATACATACATATATACACATTCATACATACACATACATACATACATACACATGTATACACACATACATATACATATAAGTATACATATATGCATACGTATGTATACATACATATACACCTATAAAACACATATACATACATATATACATATACACATACACATATGTATATGCATGCACATGCATATACACATCCACATCCACATACACATAAGCATACACATATATAAAATTATTTGCATATATATATATATATATATATATATATATATATATGTATATTTATTTATTTACTTTTTTTAATATATCTTTTTTGATGAATTTATAGGTTATTATCTGAAAAGTTTTTACCAAGTCAGAATATTCTTCCTACCTCTCATGATGAAATGAAAAAGATAATCAAAAATCTTGGTATAGATTATCAATGTATACATGCATGTCCGAACGATTGTATTTTATATAGAGGTGAATATGTAGACTCTTTGACATGTCCCAAATGTCAATCTCCTCGATATAAGGGTGAAAAAGGTAAAATCCCAAAAAAGGTATTGAGACATTTTCCATTGGCTCCATGGATTAGACAAAGCCCCGAATTATCAAAGCTTTTGACATGGGGACATGATCATAAAAGTATTGATGGAATAATCAAAATTCCTCATGATAGTGTTGCTTTTCAGCATATTGATTCTACATCAAAAATCCACAGAATCTAAAGTTAGGAGTTGCATTAGATGGGGTTAATCCATTCTCCATGAAATCTAGTAAATGCTCAACATGGCCACTGGTAGTCATAAACTAGAATCTTCCACCATATCTTAGCATTAAAAAGGAACATTTAATTCTTTCACTTTTAATCCCAGGCAAAAGAAAAGTTAAAGATATGAATATATATCTTGCTTCTCTCATTGACGATCTCCAAGAGTTATGGAGACGTATCAATGTCATTGATGTATCGAAAAGCATCAATGAAAGACATATTACGGTTCGTGGTATTGTGGCTTGGACTATTCACGGTTTTCCAGGATATGGTGTTTGTTCAGGTATTGATGTAATTTTTATTCAATATACATATAAATAAATATGATTTAATCTAATTATATTTTTATCATTTTCATGATGCAGGAATATCTACTAAGGGTTATAAAGCTTGTCCATATTGTGCTGATTAGTTGAGATCAATCTATAGTAAGAATCTCAACAAAAATATTTATCTTCGACATCGATGATTATTGCCTGATGATCATCCATTAAGATCTAAAAGAGAAGTGATACATTTTGATGGAAATCTTGAAATAGGTCAGTGTCCAAAACCTATGACGCCTATGGATTGGTATAAAAAATGGATAGATGGACCTCTGATTGATCCAGAATCAGAAATCTTCAGTGATGATGAAGATAATGAGTATATGAAGAGAGGTAAAGGAAAATTGGCACTTGTAGAGAACACATCAATATGGTATTCTTTAGAGTATTGGAAAGAGTTAAAATTATGTCATCTTCTTGATCATATGCATATATTCAAGAATATTGGCTATTCACTATGGCAGTATCTTCTTGGACTAAAAGATATCATAGCATCAAGGAATGATTTGAAAGATCAAAAATCAAAACCAAAGTTATGGCCAGCTTTTGATAGACATCGACAGGAAACGACTTATGCACCTACTCCTTGGGTACTTACAACAAAAGAGATACACACTATCAACAATAGAATTCAATTGATTACGACTCCTACAGGATATGGAGCATCTTTTCAAAACATGTTTACTATGGATGATAAGAGCTTATCTAGGTTAAAGACCCATGAGTGGCATAACGTTTTTAAACATATTTCACCTTTGGTTATCGATGGATGTACAACGAAAGGAGTACGAGATGTGATCTACCATCTTGGATTGCTTAGAAGGTAATTATGATACTTTTATATTTAATATGTATGAATATTGGATATCTTTTATTTGTGAATTAACTTATTTATAATTTTTTTATGATATGTATAGGTGGATTACATCCAAAGAGATTGACAAAAACTCGATCCCACAAAAAAAGTGTGAATGCAAAGAGCTACTATGTTTGATGGAGAAAGAACTTCCTACTTCATTTTTTTATATTTAGGTTCATTTATTAGTCCATCTTGTAGATGAAATAGAGATTGCAAGTGTTGTCAACACTCGATGGGTGTTTTGGGTCGAGCAATTTATGGGAATATTAAAAGGTTATGTGCGACAAAGAGCGAAACCAGAAGGATCCATCGCAAAGGGTTGGATGCTTGAAGAGTGCATGTATTACGTTAGTGAGTACCTTGAAAGAGTTCATGAAGAAGCTCCACGTGCATGGACCAACGAGTCTTCTTCAAAAATAACAGATGAGGAATTATCAGGTAAGGGAGTTCCATGTTTATTTACATTTCAAGAAAAAAATGATGTTTCTACTTATGTAGCATATAATAGCGAATGCATGCAAGCATTCCTTAGCGAGTACGAACCGGAACTTCAAAATCTCCAAAGTAAAAGGCAAAGAAACAAATGATATAGACATAATCTTGATAATAATGAGATTACAGATATATCTTCTTTCACGGATTGGCTATATAGTCATTTGCAATGCACCAACACAAATAATGAAGAAATCTCAGAGGTTGTGAACGAAAGGTAATTTTATTTTAACAATATTTTATTTTTTGCATATATGTATATTAGTTTCTATTTACTAATTTAATTTCTTTTGCAGGCTCGAATGTTCACTAATATGTGGGCTTTTGGACAACATATTAGAATCAAAGCCATTGATTCTTTACATAAAATAGAGGATTCTAGTATTGTTGCTTCTTTCAAGCAACTATCACGTGCTAGCCCAAAAGACACGAACCTTATAGATGGCAAACTTGCTTACATAGGAACTATTGTTGGTATCTACGAAATTTCATTTCGTACATTCAAACATGTAGAAAAAATTTTATATTTTTTATGATAGATTTAGTTATTTTTTTAAGCACCTAATAATGGGTTTTTGTTTTTATATATTTTGATAGGTCATTTTGAAGGTTGAGTGCTTTTGAGCCGAGTATAAAGGTAGTAATTCCACATTAAGAAAGGAATTATTTGGATTTTGGGCAATTGATTCTTCCAAGATAATGCAATCTACTAAAGAACCATATATTCTTCCTAGGCATATTGAACAAGCATTTTTTTATAAAAACCCAGATGCTCACCCTTGGTGGCAAGTCATTCATGTTCAACCTAGATCTAGGTCATTGTTTGAACAATTTATTGTTAGAGAGATCAAAGAAAGTCCTCATGATACTGATACATCAATATCTGAAAGAGAAATTAGAATCATTATACGTGATAATAATACTAATCTTTTTTATGAAGAGGATAATACTCTACATGCTGATTCTACTGATGAGGAAGAGGAATTACAAGAAATCGATATTAATCCATCAATAGATGATGTGACTCATGAGAACACAGATTTAACAATAGAAGAAATAAAGGAAATCAATAAGGATAACGAAGATGAGACTATATTGATTTCTTACCAAAATGACGGAAATAATGAAAACATATGAGCAGATTAGATAGTAAATTCTACTTTAGTTATCGATCAATAACTTAAAGCTTCTGAATTTATATCAGATAATAGATTTTTTATTCAACTTGAATAATGATGAATCCTACTAGAGAGATGAAATCATGTTCTTTTAAGTTAGAACATGAAGCTCGGGGGTATGCCTAATTATTTTATATATAGCTTTATCTTCAAGGAGCAATTTTTTATCATGTATGTATATATATGTGTGTGTATTCATGTGTATTATATGTATACATATGTTAGTGTGCATATATATGTATTTCATGTATATGTATGTGTGTGCATGTGTGTGATATATGTATACGTGTGTTAGTATGCATATGCATTTATGTAAAATATTCATGTATTCATGTAATATATGCAAGTGTTTATAATTGTGTATGCATGTATAAGTATACATTTGTGCATCTGTGCATGTATAAGTGATGTGTACATGTATATATCTATATGTGTCTATGTGTAAATGTGTACATGTAAATATATATGCATATATATATATATATATATATATATATATATATATATATATATGTGTGTGTGTGTGTGTGTGTGTGTGTGTGTGTGTGTGTGTGTGTGTGTGTGCATGTAGGCATGTATATGTGATGTGTACATGTATATATGTATATGTGTCTGTGTAAATGTGTACATGTAAATATGTATGCATGTATATATATATTTATGTGTGCATTTAGGCATGTATGTGTGATGCATAATATATGTACTCCATTTTATATTTATGTATGTGTATCTACATGATGTGTATTATCTTTATATATATTATGATCCTCGTTGATTCGAGTAGTTATATATAAAGGCATACGGTTGGGAGGAGAGACATCTCTCTAGTAGGACATCGGAGGAATAGATGCAATGTGTACATATACTTCAATCATATGGCTAAAATGTTGAACTAGAGTTTTTAAATTAGGGGTTTTAAAACCCTTATATCAAAATTAGTGTTTTCAAATTATATATGCACAAAGAATCAAATGATACTAAAAATGATTAGTTCATTGAGTTAATGATCTGGATTCTTTTATGTGTGACTTGACATTAGTGGAAGCAATGAATGATTTGATTTTACTAAAATCATCCCTTTGATTGATTATTTATTGCAAAAGTTTTCATTGATTACTTTAAAATTCATATGTTCATGCATACTAGTCCATCAAGATGTTTTAATTAGAGGCAAAAAGTAGTTCAAATTCATATGAACAATCATTAAAATACATTGAATTTACTTTTTCCAAAATGGAATGGTATTGTTGCATGTTTTTATATCCATATGTTCATGTAGGAAATTGTATTTCTTATCAAATTTTGTATGGTATTAGATGCTCATTTATTTACCATAATCACCAGATTTCATGAAATTTTAAGCTATTTTGGTAGGTCAAAAATGTTGGTGTTAGACATCTGCGGAAGCACATGAACAGCACAAGGGAGAAGAAGAAGCTTGGAGCACAACACACAATATTGAATGTATTACCACTAGAATGTGAAAGATAAGTAACACGTTAGGGCTATAGGCATATATACAATCCAGGGGAAAAAAACCTCCTAAAGAGGGAAAAAAGTGCCCATGCAGTCCTAGTGTGTTCACACACATCACTACCTAAATATATCAACAAATCCCCCCTGGGAATGATGTGGTGAACAAGCAACTGGCACTCATGTAAAAGTGCCAAGCTATGTGGAATCAATCCACAAAAGGAAGTAAGCTCAAATCTTTGGAGAAAGCTTCAAACTTCTCCCTAGGCAGAGCCTTCATGAAAAGGTCTACAATATTCTCATGCGTGGGCAATCCTGAATTCTGATATGAATTATACAACTGATAAACCTATGAAGTTGAGTTTTCATGGATAAATTAAATGAACACATGTCACAAGTGTGCATTGTGCAGAATCCAGATGTGCAACTTGCAACTTGAACAGATGCAACTTGCTAGTCGTTTTGAAATCATTCAATCATTGATAATTGATCATGGGGAATCGAGATTAATCATGGGCACATGCCACAGCAGCTTAGTACTTACCAAAAGTGCAGAGTGATAGCCTCTCTCTCTCTCTCTCTCTCTCTCTCTCTCTCTCTCTCTCTCTCTCTCTCTCTCTCTCTCTCTCTCTCTCTCTCTCTCTCTCTCTCTCTCTCTCTCTCTCTCTCTCTCTCTCTCTCTCTCTCTCTCTCTCTCTCTCTCTCTCTCTCTCTCTCTCTCTCTCTCTCTCTCTCTCTCTCTCTCTCTCTCTCTCTCTCTCTCTCTCTCTCTCTCTCTCTCTCTCTCTCTCTCTCTCTCTCTCTCTCTCTCTCTCTCTCTCTCTCTCTCTCTCTCTCTCTCTCTCTCTCTCTCTATATATATATATATATATATATATATATATATATATATATATATATATATATATATATATATATATATATATATATATATATATATATATATGTATGTATGTATGTATGTATGTATGTATATGTAGATATGTGTGTGTGTGTGTCTGGGAAGAGATCGATATATACCTCAAGGAATTGAGGTGGTACTGCCAAAACCTGCTTTGTATCAACCTGACTTCACTTCACTACAAGGAATACAGGTGCATAGTGACGGTTAAGGCGACACAATTTCGTTGCTATAAAATTGTAAAATGCGTCCCAATGAGCGTCAAGCACGGACCGTCGATTAAACGAAGAGCCAAACGACGTTTTTCTTGACATTTGGTGTGACGGTGTGTGTGACGCTTGCATAGAGCGTTGCTAACATGACGGTTTAATAAAGCGTGGCATAAGCAATGCTAAAAAATGTCGCTTATGCGATGCCAGTTCTAGTGGTTTTTACGATGTGTTACCATCGCGTACACGATGGTCTATTGACGGAAAAAAATTAAAATGTTGGAGGCTCTTCGATCGGCATTTTCACGCATCTGATCAAAGAGCTCTCCAACGTTCGCAATTGCGCTGCGCTTACGAGCTGAAACAAGTATATGCAGAATTGTTGTTTTGCCTAAGCTCTATCTCATTGTCTCTCTCTGTCTCTATTTCTCTCTTTCTACATCTTTCTCTCTTTGAATTCTCTCTCTCTCTCTCTCTCTCTCTCTCTCTCTCTCTCTCTCTCTCTCTCTCTCTCTCTCTCTCTCTCTCTCTCTCTCTCTCTCTCTCTCTCTCTCTCTCTCTCTCTCTCTCTCTCTCCCTCTCTCTCTCTCTCTCTCTCTCTCTCTCTCTCTCTCTCTCTCTCTCTCTCTCTCTCTCTCTCTCTCTCTCTCCTCTCTCTCTCTCTCTCTCTCTCTCTCTCTCTCTCTCTCTCTCTCTCTCTCTCTCTCTCTCTCTCTCTCTCTCTCTCTCTCTCTCCCCCCCCCCCTCTCTCTTTATTGGAGGTTATTCAAGAAGCTAACCAAGCAAAAAGTATGGATAACTATTGTAAGTACAATTTCTATTCTTTGTATATCATTTGAATTGTGTTATTTTCATTAGATAGCATAATCACACTTATTGATATGCACATATACACTTATACATGATGAAGATGCATGTTCACACATATACACATGCACATACACACACATATATACACACAGATACATGTGCACATACACTTAGACATACACACACATACACATGCATATACACAAACATTTCTACAACCACATAAAAAGACTTACATGCATGCATTATTGCATATATATATATATATATATATATATATATATATATGCATATATATATATATATATATTGCATATATATATATATATATATGCATAAAAAGACTTACATGCATATATATATATATATATATATATATATATATATATATATATATATATATATATATATATATATATATATATATATATATATATATATATATATATATATATATATATACATACACACATTAACATATGCTTAAATACATGTATATGCACATCCACATGCATGCACATTCACATGCATGCGCATGGATGCAAATGGAAATGCATCCACATACACATGCATGTTTCATACATATACACATGCATATACATACATTATACACATATATATGCACATACGTACACACCCATATACACATGCACATACATACATATACCCATATACATGCACATACACACATATACACATAGAGTTACACATATACATGCACATACATATACACACACATACACATGCACATGCACATACGCATATACACACATACACTTACACATGCACATGCACATGCACATGCACATGCACATACATACATATACACACACATACACATGCACATACATACATATACACACACATACATATACACTTACGTACACACATATGAATGAATTATATAATTAAAGTATTAAAACACATGCTTAATATAAACAATAATAACAATCAATAGAACAAAACTATTCATTACTTAATACCATACACACAGTTCAAAACATAACTGAAATGAAAAATATATAGAATATATATATATATATATATATATATATATATATATATATATATATATATATATATATATATATATATATATATATATATATATATATATATCAATGTAAATACATATAATCCAATGTCATAATCAAGAATCCTAATCATCATCATCAGCAGCATCATGATCATCCTGATCATCCTCATCCTCATCATCATGATCACCCTATGATGATCGAGATCGTGCCTCCTGTGTCTGTCTCTCCACCTCATCCATATCTTCCTCTCCATAATAGTCCTGTATTACATATAACAAACATAAATAAGTAAATCAATTAAACCATTCATAAAAATAAAATAATTATATAAAATTTAATAATACTCACAAAGGCATCTGGATGATCTTGCATATACTCGCTCAAATGTCGATATCCAAAATGTGTAGCATACTCGATCTCATGTTTCATAGGATACCGGGCATAATCCTTTCGCTGCATTGAAACAAATAATTTGTATTAGTTTCTTGCATTTTAACTAAAATAAAAAATATATTCACAATAACACATATACTTACAAATGTAGTTACAAAACCATGATGGCCCATTTGGCCTAGGTGCGATGTGTGGCCCGACTCAACTCTTTTCTTTGCAGTAGCCTGTTTATTTAAGAAAAAAGAAATACATAAATTCAATGTAAAATATTACTAAAATATATGAAAATTATAAATATAAACTATTAATTTGTATACCTTCTACTGAGGAAATGAATCCTGAAGACGTAGCTGTCTACGAAAAAATTGTCATGTCTCAGGTGGTATGTTAGGTCGCCTCTTATTTTTTTCCACCATACAATATCTCCTGTTAATTTAATCTCAAACAGAAAAAAAAAAATCAGAATACATACACATATATAAACACACATACACATACACATACCCACATACACATATACATGCAAACATATACGCATACATATATGCATACATATACACATATACATACATAAAACATAAACACACATGTACATATCCACATATATACGTACACACACATGCATGCATATACGCTCATTCATACAAAATACATGCATTTATCCCACAATAATGTGTATTTGTGTATTTGTGTATATGTGAATATGTGTGTATGTGTAAATGTGTATATGTGAATATGTGTTTATGTGTAAATATGTATATGTGAATTTTTTGTTTATGTAAATAATCATATTATTAATATCAAATACCATTATTTATAGATTCTGATCAATCAGATGGAACTCCACCACCGTCTCCTCATCGTGCAACGACTATATACTATAACTATATCAAACATTTAATTTTAAATATATTTGATGGATACATAACTTATATATATTTTTTTTTTTTCTTATTATAATCAGATTCTGATCAATCAGAGGGTACTCCACCACCTCCTACGCATGAAACGACTTCACATGTGTCCTCCGATAGGAATTATGATGAACTTTACTATCAAGAGCATATTATATGTTGGCGTAACTCTTGTTATGGCACGTATCAAAGACCACGATTGGAATGTATTGAACATGAGGTAGAGTATGGTACTTTTTAGCCTGCACCATCACCTGGTCAATGTGATAATGCTTTGGTAGGTACTTTTTATATGAATTAATGTCATTATTTTATTTAAAAACTATATACAAATCAAATTACTGTTGATATACAGGAATACTTGCTCGATGATGATGATGATAATTTTTCTCATAATGTTAATATACCTCATACACATCATGGACTTCCTGTTCATCAATTACAAGCAGAGGTTTCTAGGAATCCTCTACCTCCTAGTTTAAAGACTCAAACGGCTGGAGATTATCCATTGCCAGCTCGTGATCGTTCTCTAGTACAAACATATCATAGAAGAAGATATGGAGGATGGAATAGAGGACCACTTCCTTTAGATGGAGAGGTTTATTGTAGTGGTCTCTTTATTGTAGAGGATTTGTATGTGCCTCCGAACTCTGAAGTCACTCTTATGTCATTTTGTGGTCCTATATATGGATGGGGAGATTGGCATTGACTTTCACGTTATGTTCAAAGCATGAGTACTTATGGAATATGCTTGAGCGTAGCATCCCTTACTAGTAGAAGGATTTTACATGCAGAAAATGAAACATCATATAATGATGGAAGACCTTACGTGCATGGAAATATAGCAGGTTTAATAAATAGTAGTCGAGGGTTACATAATAATTCACGGAATAATTGCACGTTTGAGGAGTGTGAAAATAGTCATGAATCACCATACATGAGTAGAGATGTATCAAGATACATAGTTGTCAATGCTATCACTACATTACATGTTGGTGATGACTTATTAGTGAATTATGGATGGCGTAGACCTCCAAGAGCACCTTTTAGCTAGAGAGAATAAAAATTTTCTATCCATATTTAATAACTTATATATTTAATTTTATGTTTAAAGTTTACTTTTTATTCATTTATGGAATACTAATGAATTTTATTTATATGTGTAGATTCCAACGTATGATGTTGATGATATTCCTCCACACCATTCATAATTGCCAGTAAGACCTCATTTATCAGAAGCTTCTATGAAGAGGCTATGCAAAAGTGATCCTGTGGAATATGCAAGGTTGAAAGATCTATATTCAAAAGAAGATAAAGTACAACATTTGTGCGACAATGATGAAGATGATGGCATGGCAGATTTTATTGAGGATTGGTATCAAAATGACAGTGAGAACATTGATATCTCTAAAAATGAGAAATATCTTCGAGAGGAATGTCTAAAGCATGTATATGAAGGAATTCGTTTGACATGACTAAGTGCAAGCTTACTTATTCTCAATCTTCAAAATAGTTTTGGATGGAGAATGTATCCGTTTCGATACTATTAAGGTATAATTTTCAATTTTAAGGTATAATTTTCAATTTTCTATCTATTTATATATATATATGCATATATATATATATATATATATATATATATATATATAAACATACACATAGTATACATGAATGTATACACACATATAAACATACTCACACATATACACACATACACATGTTATGCGAGTAAGGTCAAATTATGCATACCTATATCGAATGAAGATGTTTTGTCCATCTAGCCTTTAGAATTGTCCACCCAACCTTTAGAATCTTCTTGACACGTATGTTTCTCCTATTTTAGTCGACCTAATACCTGTGTTGCTAGCTCTTTTGAATACAAATATTAAGTATCAATTACCAATGAAGGTATTAAGTCATATGTAAAATGGGAGGAGCAAATTTATCTTGAAGATTTTGAAGGATGGAAAAATAATTTTAAAGGATGGGCGAAGAAAAGTGTCCATTCAATGCAAGTTTTTATTCTTACTTTAGATAAGGTAAGAACAAGAACTTGAATTGAATGTACACTTTTTGTCCGCCGATCTTTTAAAACTATTAATGCATCTTTCAAAATCTTTGCGATAAATTTGATCCTCCCATTTTACATATGACTTAATACCTTCATAGGTAACTAATACTTAATATATGTAAACAGTTTAGTAAGACAGGTAATAGATTGACTATAAAATGGGAAACCGCCAAACGATTCAATGGTCTAGATATGAAAAACTGCAAACCACAATATACAAAAAACAATTGAAAAAGAAATCAAATATACATAGCTACACATGCATACATACATATACATACATATATACACATTCACACATACACATACATACATACATACACATGTATACACACATACATATACATATATGCATACATATACGCATACGTATATATACATACATATACACCTATAAAACACATATACATACATATATACATATACACATACACATATGTATACGCATGCACATGCATATACACATCCACATACACATACACATAAGCATACACATATATAAAATTATATGCATATATATGTATATTTATTTATTTACTTTTTTTAATATATCTTTTTTTTATGAACTTACAGGTTATTATCCGAAAAGTTTTTACCAAGCCACAATATTCTTCCTACCTCACATGATGAATCGAAAAAGTTAAAAAAATCTTGGTATAGATTATCAATGTATACATGCATGTCCTAACAATTGTATTTTATATAGAGGTGAATATGCAGACTCTTTGACATGTCCCAAATGTCAATCTCCTCGATATAAGGGTGAAGAAGGTAAAATCCCAAAAAAGGTATTGAGACATTTTCCATTGGCTCCATGGATTAGACATATATTTCAAAGCCCCGAATTATCAAAGCTTTTGATATGGGGACATGATCATAAAAGTATTGATGGAATAATTGGAATTCCTCACGATAGTGTTGCTTTCCAACATATTGATTCTACATGGAAAATCCACAGAATCTAAAGTTAGGAGTTGCATTAGATCGGGTTAATCCATTCTCCATGAAATCCAGTAAATGGTCAACATGGCCAGTGGTAGTCATAAACTACAATCTTCCACCATATCTTAGCATTAAAAAGGAACATTTAATGCTTTCACTTTTAATCCCATGCAAAAGAAAAGTTAAAGATTTGAATATATATCTTGCTCCTCTCATTGACGATCTCCAAGAGTTATGGAGAGGTATCAATGTCATTGATGTATCGAAAAGGATCAATGAAAGAAATATTATGTTTCATGGTATTGTGGCTTGGACTATTCACAACTTTCCAGGATATGGTGTTTGTTCAGGTATTGATGTAATTTTTTTATTCAATATACCTATAAATAAATATGATTTAATCTAATTATATTTTTATCATTTTCATGATGCAGGAATATCTAGTAAGGGTTATAAAGCTTGTCCATATTGTGGTCATTGGTTGAGATCAATCTATAGTAAGAATCTCAACAAAAATATTTATCTTCGACATCGATGATTCTTGCCTGATGATCATCCATTAAGATCTAAAAGAGAAGCGATACATTTTAATGGAAAGCTTGAAATAGGTCAGTGTCCAAAACCTATGACACCTATGGATTGGTATAAAAAATGGATAGATGGACCTCTGATAGATCTAGAATCAGAAATCTTCAGTGATGATGAAGATAATGAGTATGTGAAGAGAGGTAAAGGAAAATTGGCACTCGCAGAGAACATATCAATATGGTATGCTTTAGAGTATTGGAAAGATTTAAAAGTATGTCATCTTCTTGATCCTATGCATATATTCAAGAATATTGGTTATTCACTATGGCAGCATCTTCTTGGACTAAAAGATACCATAGCATCAAGGAATGATTTGAACGATCAAAAATCAAAACCAAAGTTATGGCCAGCTTTTGATAGACATTGACAGGAAACGACTTATGCACCTACTCCTTGGGTACTTACAACAAAAGAGATACAGACTATCAACAATAGAATTCAATTGATTAGGACTCCTAGAGGATATGGAGCATCTTTTCAAAACATGTTTACTATGGATGATAAGAGCTTATCTAGGTTAAAGACCCATGACTGGCATAACTTTTTGAAACATATTTCACCTTTGGTTATGGATGGATGTACAACGAAAGGAGTACGAGATGTGATTATAAGGTAATTATGATACTTTTATATTTAATATGTATGAATATTTCCACAAAAAAATGTGAATGCAAAGATCTACTATGTTTGATGGAGAAAGAACTTCCTACTTCATTTTTTGATATTCAACGAGTCTTCTTCAAAAATAACAGATGAGGTATTATCAGGTAAGGGAGTTCCATTTTTTTTTTACATTTCAAGAAAAAAATGATGTTTCTACTTATGTAGCATATAATAGCAAATGCATGCAAGCATTCCTTAGCGAGTACGAATAGGAACTTCAAAATCTCCAAAGTAAAAGGCAAAGAAACAAAAGATATAGACATAATCTCGATAAAAATGAGATTCCAGATATATCTTCTTTCACAGATTGGCTATATAGTCATTTGCAATGCACCAATGCAAATAATGAAGAATTCTCAAATGATCAGAGAGAGTTAATGATAGGTTGTGAACGAAAGGTAATTTTATTTTAGTAATATTTATTTTTTTCATATATGTATATTAGTTTCTATTTACTAATTTAATTTCTTTTGCAAGCTCGAATGTTCACTAATATGTGGACTTTTGGACAGCATATTAGAATCAAAGCCATTGATTCTTTACGTAAAATAGAGGATTCTAGTATTGTTGGTTCTTTCAAGCAACTATCACGTGCTAGCTCAAAAGACACGAAAACTTTATATTTTTTATGATAGAGTTAGTTATTTTTTTAAGCACTTAATAATGGGTTTTTGTTTTTATATATTTTGATAGGTCATTTTGAAGGTTGACTGGTTTTGAGCCAAGTATAAAGGTAGTAATCCCACATGAAGAAAGGAATTATCTGGGTTTTGGGCAATTGATTCTTCGAAGGTAATGCGATCTACTAAAGAACCATATATTCTTCCTAGGCATATTGAACAAGCATTTTTTTATAAAAACCCAGATTCTCACCCTTGGTGGCAAGTCATTCATGTTCAACCTAGAGCTAGGTCATTGTTTGAACAATTTATTGTTAGAGAGATCGAAGAAAGTCCTCATGATACTGATACATCAATATCTGAAAGAGAAATTAGAATCATTATACGTGATAATGATACTAATCTTTTTTATGAAGAGGATAATACTCTACATGCTGATTCTACTGATGAGGAAGAGGAATTACGAGAAATCAATATTAATCCATCAATAGATGATGTGACTCATGAGAACACAGATTTAACAATAGAAGAAATAAAGGAAATCAATAAGAATAACGAAGATGAGACTATATTGATTTCTTACCAAAATGACGGAAATAATGAAAACATATGAGCAGATTAGATAGTAAATTCTACTTTAGTTATCGATCAATAACTTAAAGCTTCTGAATTTTGATAGGTCTTTTTGAAGGTTGACTGGTTTTGAGCCAAGTATAAAGGTATTAATTCCACATGAAGAAAGGAATTATCTGGGTTTTGGGCAATTGATTCTTCCAAGGTAATGCGATCTACTAAAGAACCATATATTCTTCCTAGGCATATTGAACAAGCATTTTTTTATAAAAACCCAGATTCTCACCCTTGGTGGCAAGTCATTCATGTTCAACCTAGAGCTAGGTCATTGTTTGAACAATTTATTGTTAGAGAGATCGAAGAAAGTCCTCATGATACTGATACATCAACATCTGAAAGAGAAATTAGAATCATTATACGTGATAATGATACTAATCTTTTTGATGAAGAGGATAATACTCTACATGCTGATTCTACTCATGAGGAAGAGGAACTATGAGAAATTGATATTAATCCATCAATAGATGATGTGACTCATGAGAACACAGATTTAACGATAGAAGAAATAAATGAAGGATAATGAAGATGAGACTATATTGATTTCTTACCAAAATGATAGCAATAATGAAAACATATGAGCAGATTAGATAGTAAATTCTACTCTAGTTATCGATCAATAACTTCAAGCTTCTCAATTTATATCAGATAATAGATTTTTTATTCAACTTGAATAATGATGAATCCTACTAGAGAGATGAAATCATGTTCTTTTAAGTTAGAACATGAAGCTCGGGGGTATGCGTAATTATTTTATATATAGCTTTATCTTCGAGGAGCAATTTTTTATCATGTATGTATGCATATGTGTGTGTGTATTCATGTGTATTATATCTATACATATGTTAGTATGCATATATATGTATTTCATGTATATGTATGTGTGTGCATGTGTGTGATATATGTAGACATGTGTTAGTATGCATATGTGTATATATGCATATGCATTTATGTAAAATATTCATGTATTAATGTAATATATGCAAGTGTTTATAATTGTGTATGCATGTATAAGTATACATTTTGTGCATGTAGGCATGTATATGTGATGTGTACATGTATATATGTATATGTGTCTATGTGTAAGTGTGTACATGTAAATATGTATGCATGTATATATATATTTATGTGTGCATGTAGGCATGTATATGTGATGTGTACATGTATATATGTATATGTGTCTGTGTAAATGTGTACACATATATATATATATATATATATATATATATATATATATATATATATATATATATATATATATATATACATATATATATATATATGTGTGTGTGTGTGTGTGTGCATTTAGGCATGTATGTGTGATGAATAATATGTGTACTCCATTTTATATTTATGTATGTGTATCTACATGGTGTGTATTATCTTTATATATATATGATCCTCGTTGATTCGAGTAGCTATATAGAGGCATACGGTTGGGAGGAGAGACATCTCTCTAGTAGGACGTCGGAGGAATAGATGCAATGTGTACATATACTTCAATCATATGGCTAAAAGGTTGAATTAGAGTTTTTAAATTAGGAGTTTTAAAACCCTGATATCAAAATTAGTGTTTTCAAATTAGGATTTTTGAAATAGGATTTATTTATTTATTTATTTATTTGTTTATTTTTATATAGATATCTAAGTGTGTGTGTGTATGTATATATATATATATATATATATATATATATATATATATATATATATATATATATATATATATATATATATATATATATATATATATATATATATATATGTATATATATATATATCAGTGTATATATATATATATATATATGTATGTATATATATATATATCAGTGTGCATGCATGTGTGTATGTATGTGTTTCTATATGTGCGTATGCATGTGTATGTATGTGTATCTATATGTGCGTATGCATGTGTTGTGTGTGTGTGTGTATATGCATGTGTATATGTATATATGCATGTAAATATGATTATATGAGTCTATGTGTGTGTACATATGATTATGCATGTGTATGTGTATGTGTCTATGTCTATGTGTATTCATTATTTGTGTGTAACTTCATGCATGTGTATGTGTGTGTAAAAATGTGCATGTATGTGTGTGTATGTATAAATGTGCATGTATGTGTATATGTGTGTAAATGTGCATGTATGATGTATATGTGTGTGTATGTGTGTATTTGTACCTCTAGTCTTACTCTTTTATCTCTCTCTCTCTCTCATATACATACATACATACATAAACACACATACTCATATCCACATATATATATACATAAAAGCAATGCATACCGTGCATTATCGCGACGATGGGCCATAAGTGTCTGTATCTCTTTTAGACACCACTTATGCAACCATCCTGACCCAAACTGTGTCTCAAGTGAACTAAGTATATATTTTTTATCCCTCTCATCATGCTCACTACAAAAATAAAAAAAATCGTGTAAATGAAACATAAGATATTTATTTCAATTTATATGTAAAACTTATACTTACTTCCACGATAAGTGGACAAGGTGCAGGTAAGAGTCGCATAATGCCCGCATTCTTCTCTTGAACTCCAATCCATTCCCTATGTACACAATGTTCCCCTCTGGCTCTATATCGCACTCTAGCCCTAAGGTGCCTATGCATGTCCTCATAGGCAACTCTGCTCTGCTATCATGATCTAGAGGTGGTATAGGTGTCCTGAAAATAGATAGATAAAAATAAATAAAAATATGTGTTATAATATCATTAAAAAATTTTATGAAAAAAAAAACATACCTATGAGTAGATAGCTGTCTTCTTGCATGTGGAGCCGCAGAAGAGCCCTCCTGTGATCTTTGGGTAAGCATCTGGATCATATAATCCAGCTCATCATCAAGCATCTCTGAGTACTCATGCATTATGACCCCTAGAGTATCAGACGGAAGTTTTGCTCTCATAAGACTTTTTATGAGAGTGAGTTTCGGCTTTCTCTCTCTAGTAGGATCCATAATACCTAACATATAAAACAAAATGGGCTAGAAATCAATATATATGTGTGTACATATGTATGTGTGTATATGTGAGTGTGTGTATGCATGTAAACATGTATGTATGCATATGCATGTGCATTATGTATGCAAATATATGCATGTGTGTGTATGCGTGTGTGTGTGTATATGCATGTAAGTATGTATGTATGCATATGTATGCATGCATGTGTATGTGTGTGTGTATGTGTCTCTATGTGTGTGTATGCATATATATGTGTGTATGTCTCTATGTGTCTGTCTATGCATATATATGTGTGTATGTGTCCATGTGTGTGTATGTGTGTGTGTCTATGTGTGTGTGTCTATGGTGTTGTGTGTCTATGTGTGTGTGTGTGTGTGTGTCTATGTGTGTCTGTGTGTATATATGTGTGTATCTATATATATGTGTCTATGCATTTGTATGTATGTGTGTAAATGTGTGTGGATGTGTGTATGTGTCTGTGTAAGTGTGTATGTGTCTATGTGTGTATGTGTGTGTATATGTGTGTCTATGTGTGTATATATGTATGCATATTATGTATGTATGCATATGCACATACATTATGTGTGTATGTGTCTATGTGTGTACGTGTGTGTGTATGTGTGTGTATGTGTGTGTATGTGTGTGTATGTGTGTCTATGTGTGTATGTGCATGTATGCATGTGTATGTGTGTGTAAATCTATGTTTATATGTGTGTGTATGTGTCTATGTGTATGTATGTGTCTATGTGTGTGTATGTGTATGCATGTGCATTATGTATGCATATGTATGCATATGTGTGTGTATGTGTGTGTATGTGTCTATGTGTGTGTATGTGTATGCATGTATCTATGCATATGCATGTGCATTATGTATGCATATGTATGCATATGTGTGTGTATGCATGTAAGTATGTATGTATGCATATGTATATGCATTATGTATGCATATGTATGCATGTATGTGTATGTGTGTGTATGTCTCTCTATGTGTGTGTATGCATATATGTGTGTATGTGTGTGTATATGTGTGTATGTGTGTGTGTCTATGTGTGTGTATGTGTGTATGCGTGTGTATGTGTGTGTATGCGTGTAAGCATGTATGTATGCATATGCATGTGCATCATGTATGCATATGCATGTGCATCATGTATGCATATGCATGTGCATCATGTATGCATATGCATGTGCATCATGTATGCATATGCATGTATGTGTGTATATGTGTATGTGTGTATGTGTGTATGTGTGTATGTGTGTATGTGTGTATGTGTGTATGTGTGTGTATCTATATTTATGTGCTTGTATGCATGTGTATGTGTGTGTGCAAATGTGTGTGGATGTGTGTGTGTGTAAGTGTGTGTGTATATTTGTGTGTATGTGTATGTGTGTGTGTGTGTCTATGTGTGTATGTGTGTGTGTCTATGTGTGTCTATGTGTGTATATATGTGTGTACCTATATATATGTGTCGGTGTGCATGTGTATGTGTGTGTGTAAATGTGTATGGATGTGTGTGTGTAAGTGTGTATGTGTCTATGAGTGTGTATGTGTTTATGTGTGTGTATGTGTCTATGTGTGTGTATGTGTCCATGTGTGTATGTGTATGCATGTATGTATGCATATGCATGTGCATTATGTATGCATATGCATGTGCATTATGTATGCATATGTGTGTGTATGTGTGTGTATGTATTATGTATGCATTATGTATGCATTATGTATGCATGTGTATGCATTAAGTATGTGTATGTATGCATGTGCATTATGTATGCATATGTGTGTGTCTGCATATGTGTGTGTATGCATATGTGTGTGTATGCATGTATGTATGTATGTATGCATATGCATTATGTATGCGTATGCATATGCATATGCATTATGTATGCATATGCATATGCATTATGTATGCATATGTATGCATGTATGTGTATGTGTGTGTATGCATATATGTGTGTGTATGTGTGTATGTGTGTATGTGTGTGTATGTGTGTGTATGTGTGTGTATGTGTGTGTATGTGTGTGTATGTGTGTGTATGTGTGTGTATGTGTGTGTATGTGTGTGTATGTGTGTGTATGTGTGTGTATATGTGTGTGCGTGTATGTGTGTATGTGTATGTGTGTATGCATGTGTATGTGTGTGTATGCATCATAATGTGTGTATGTGTCTATGTGTGTATGTGTGTGTATATGTGTGTATGTGTGTGTGTGACTATGTGTATGTGTGTGTGTCTATGAGTGTGTATGTGTTTATGTGTGTGTATGTGTCTATGTGTGTGTATGTTTCTATGTGTGTATGTGTATCTGTATGCATGTATGTATGCATATGTGTGTGTATGTGTGTGTATGCATATGTGTGTGTATGCATTATGTATGTGTATGTATGCATGTGCATTATGTATGTGTATGTATGCATGTGCATTATGTATGCATATGTGTGTATATTCATGTAAGTATGTATGTATGTATGTATGTATGTATGTATGTATGTATGTATGTATGTATGTATGTATGTATGTATGCATATGCATATGCATTATGTATGTATGCATATGCATATGCATTATGTATGCATATGCATATGCATTATGTATGCATATGCATATGCATTATGTATGCATATGCATATGCATTATGTATGCATGTATGTGTATGTGTGTGTATGTGTCTCTATGTGTATGTGTACACATATATGTGTGTGTATGTGTGTATGTGTGTATGTGTGTATGTGTGTATGTGTATGTGTGTATGTGTGTATGTGTGTATGTGTGTATGTGTGTATGTGTGTATGTGTGTATGTGTGTATGTGTGTATGTGTGTATGTGTGTGTGTATGTGTGTGTGTATGTGTGTGTGTATGTGTGTGTATGTGTGTATGCATGTGTATGTGTGTATGCATGTGTATGTGTGTATGCATCATTATGTGTGTATGTTTCTATGTGTGTATGTGTGTGTATACATGTGTATGTGTGTGTGTGTCTATGTGTATGTGTGTGTGTCTATGAGTGTGTATGTGTTTATGTGTGTGTATGTGTCTATGTGTGTGTATGTGTCTATGTCTGTATGTGTATGCATGTATGTATGCATATGTGTGTGTATGCATTATGTATGCATATGTGTGTGTATGCATTATGTATGTGTATGTATGCATGTGCATTATGTATGCATATGTGTGTGTGCATGTATGTGTGTGTATGTATGCATGTATATGTGTGTGTATGCATCATTATGTGTGTATGTGTGTGTATGTGTGTATATGTGTGTGTATGTGTGTGTGTCTATGTGTGTATATGTGTGTGTATGCATATGTATGTGTGTGTATGTGTGTGTGTGTGCATGCATACGTGGCTTCAACAAGTGTGCTCTTGCTCTCTCTTGCTCTCTCTCTCTCTCTCTCTCTCTCTCTCTCTCTCTCTCTCTCTCTCTCTCTCTCTCTCTCTCTCTCTCTCTCTCTCTCTCTCTCTCTCTCTCTCTCTCTCTCTCTCTCTCTCTCTCTCTCTCTCTCTCTCTCTCTCTCTCTCTCTCTCTCTCTCTCTCTCTCGCTTGTGCGTCCAAATCCTGGCACAAATGTGCTGAGAGAAATCGAAAGGTTTTTTTAACATTCCAGAGCATCGCTTATGCGATGCTCTGGAACACAGGACGTCGCTTATGCGATGCTAAAACATTGTAGCCAATTTTCCAATGTCGCAAATAGCATCACTACTTAGCAATGCTATTTGCGATGCATACTTTTAGCATCGCATAAGTGATGCTAGCATCGTTTATGCGATGACCGCTCATAAAAAAAAACCCAAAAAGAGGACCGTCGCTTATGCGATGCTAGCATTGCATAAGCGATGAATCCCGTTTTTTTTTTAATTCGGGGGCATTGCTATGGCCCCCTATTTCTTGTAGTGCTTCAGCATTATGTAGTAGGACCTCTTAGCTTGCAAATGACACCAAATAAGCACCTATGTACTTGGGGTTGATGCTTCAAACAATTTGATCAAAATAGATAACTTCACAACTAGCTAGTGATCAAAAACTTGCTATTTTGGTACACACACCTGTTGGATATTTTTCTTAGTGCTCACAATACAATAGCAATTGATAAAAATTCCTTTTGAGGGTATAAACTTAGCTTAAATAGCTAATGATTACAAGTGGAATCACTTAAAATGATAAACCATACACTGAGCAATCAATTTAGCAATTGGATGCTTACCCCCGACTTTCTAGGGACTATGCAGAGAATGACCAGAGAGTACTTCGACGTGGATGCCTCCCAATTGACTGGAGAAAATGCCTTGCAAATTTGATAGCACGAAGTAGACTTTGAGCTGGTTCCAACGAGCTATAGAACATGGAAAATGATGGAGATATCACTGAGATATGGTCATGCAAAGTTCACTGTTGTGAGTAGACATAGCAGAGAAGTCAACAGATGTGATCTATGAAATGTATGTATCATAACACATGATTTTACAAGATAATTGGAATTATGATGATGCACAAAGATATTTGTATGAGTGAGCTATAGTGTATGCTCCTCAACCTCTACAAATGATCAGAAAATGAGCTCCAAGAAGAGGCCACTAGGCTGTGAATTTTACAAGTCCTTTTATAAGGATTTTTTTCAAATTTGAATTTGAAATTCAAATGAGGCTCCACCTAAAATTAATCCTCTAAGTTAGGATTGGTTCTAGCAAATGAAATTCATAGCTCTTATCTCTCATAACATCACGAGATATTTGGGCTTACAAGATTCCTCAAGTAAAACAACTTTTACAATGGTTAATGATAAAGCAATTACAACCCAAGGTTCTCATGCTTCTTCAAGTAGTTACACATGTTTGCTTACATGCCTAGCCAAGTGTGAAGGCTTTTGTACTTACACCAGTAGATCCCCCTCAATCCAAACATCTTGCCTTTCTCTTCTTCATCAATCTTCTTGAATATCCTGCAATCCAATCATAGATTTGAACCTACAAAGTTTAGTACCATCAAGTGCTTTGGTCAACAAATGTGCACATTGCAAATTTGTGGACACATATGCAAGTTGAATCTCCTTGCTCAATAGCTTCTCTCTAACATAGTGATAGTGTACTTCTATATGCTTGGTTCTTGCATGGCAAATAGGATTTGTTGCAAGATGCAAA
This sequence comes from Ceratopteris richardii, assembly GCA_020310875.1. Taxonomy (NCBI): domain Eukaryota; kingdom Viridiplantae; phylum Streptophyta; class Polypodiopsida; order Polypodiales; family Pteridaceae; genus Ceratopteris; species Ceratopteris richardii. The sequence continues at coordinate 175,282,297 of CM035412.1, forward strand.
GAACTTGTATTGTCACGAAAGATCATAGGTGGGTGAGTGTGAAGTCCCAAATCTGAATATAGCAATCTAATCCATATGGCTTCTTGTGTAGCATTTGCTAATCCCCTGTATTCAGCCTCTGTTCAAGATACAACACCAGTTAGTTGCTTCTTGGAAGACCATGAAATGGGCTTATCACCTACAAAAGACAAATATCTAGAGGTGCTCCTTCTATCATCCTGATTCCTTACAACCTGCCCAATCTGCATCTGAGTATAGCTTAATGTCCAAATCTAATGTGTATGGAAAGTAAAGACCTTGATTTTGAGTACCCTTGAGATACTTCAAACTCCTTTTGGTAGCTTCCAAGTGAGGTGCTCTAGGTTTATGCATGAATTGACTTAAAACACTTATTCCATAAGCTATGTCAATCCTTGTTAAGGTTGCATATTTTAGACTTCCAACTATGCTTTGTATCCTGCAATGTCTTCAAGCAAATCACCTTCATGAGCGCTCAATTTTTTATTTACCTTTGCATTCTATTGGTGTACTCAATTGCTAGCTACCTTTGCATTCTCCAAGTGGAACTTCTTCAAGATACAGCACCAGTTGGTTGCTTCTTGGAAGACCATGAAATGGGCTTATCACCTGCAAAATGAGAAAAGCATTTTTCACATCCAATTGATACATATTCCAATTCCTAGATGCAGCCACACTTACCAATATTCTGATGGTTGGCATTTTAGCTACAGGTGAAAATGTCTCTTCATAATCAACTCCCTGGGTCTGTGCAAAACCCTTAGCCACAAGTCCAGCTTTATACCTATTTATGGATCCATCTGAGTTCCTTTTGATTTTATAAATCTATCTAGAAACAATTACCTTCATTGATGCCTTCTTGGGTACTAGTTCCCAAGTATCATTCTCCTTGAGTGCTTCTATTTCTTCATCCATAGCTTCCTTCCATTCTGCCTTGGTACTTGCTTCTTCATATGAAGAAGGTTCCTCAAGTGATAAATCTTTAGCAAGATAAATGGAATGCTTAGTAATTGATGAAGTATCATACCCATATCTGATTGGCTTCTTACTCTCCCTTAATGATCTCCTTAGAGCTTCGTTGGATGATTCAGGTAAATCTTCCAACCTCTTCATCTTGGCCTTGCCCTTTGATTTCCATGCTTTGAACTCTTCTAGGTTGATGGTGTCCTCATCATCTCATTTGATGTCTTCAATTGTACTTGGCTCCTCCTTGGTGAGGCTTGGAGATTCTTCTTCCAAGTCATATGGCAATTTGACTTTCTTGCATTCACTTTCAAACCAAGAGTCATTCTCATCAAACACAACATCTCTATTGACCATAAATCCTTTGTTGGATCGATTATAAAACCTATATCCTTTCTAATTTAAATCATACCCAATGAAGATGCACGTCTCTACCTTAGGGTCTAGCTTACATCTGATTTGAGATGGAACATGCACATAAGCAACACATCCAAATATTCTGCAATGATCAAGTGATGCCTTCTACCATGCCATGCTTCATATGGGGTTATCCCATCAAGTGATTTGGATGACAACCTGTTAATAAGATAAGTGGCAGTAGATACACTTTCTGCCCAAAAATATTTTGGAAATTTCTTTTCATTAAGCATTGATCTAGTTGCTTCCACAATCAACCTGTTTCTCCTCTCTGCTACCCCATTTTGCTGAGGGTAGTAATCTCCCTTTTGATACCTCTGTTCTGCAAAAATGCATCAAATTCATTGGATAAGTACTCACCTCCTCCATCTGACCTTATCCTCTTTAGAATTCTTCCTATTTGATTTTCCACAAGTGCAAGATACTTCTTAAAGCAACTGAACACTTCATCTTTATGTTTCATAAAGTACAAGATATTCCACCTACTTAAATCATCAACAAATGACACATAATACCTTGACTCTGAAATTGAAGGTTCCTTGCTTGGTCCCCACACGTCTATGTGGAAAAGTTCCAAATATTCCTCATGCATATAACCTTTCTTTGTAAAGGGTAACCTATGTGATTTACCAAACTGACAAGCACCACATTTATAGATCATGTGTTGTTTGGATACATTAGGTATCCCAAGCACACATTGATCTCTACATATCTGCTTCAATGTTCTCTCACCAATGTGCCCTAATATTTTATGCAAAATCTCAAGTTCAGACAATGTTTGATCCTTGTAATTATAAAGTGCAATGTTTCTTGTGTCCTCAAGCTCAAATGTAAATAATCTACCTCTTTTTTATCCCTTGGAAATTCTCTTGAATCCATGTTGGGGATCCTCCACAAAAGCTCCATATTTGTTGAACCTAACCTGCAAACCCTTTTCCACTATCTGTCCAACACTCATCAGATTCTTGGTGATAGTAGGTACATAAAGAACCCTGCTCAACAGATTTCTATTCCCATCAGAAGTTTTAACATTTCCTACCTTGACCACTGAATGCTTGGTGTCATCACTTGTTTGTACTTGGTGCTTTCCCTTGGGCTCCTCAAGATCAGAAAGAAGAGCTACATTGCCTGCTACATGGTTTGAACATCCTGAGTCAATATAGAAGAGGTGCTCATCATTCATACCTTGTTTTGAAGTCATATTCATTTGAGAAGAGAATATTCTTGATCCTCTGTATAATTGGTGAAGTCCTTTCTTGATTTGTATCCTCCTTGATAGTTGTTATTGTAATTGTTGTTGTAGCCATGGTTGTAGCCTTGATTATGGTTGAATCTTTCTCTTGATTGTGAGTAGCCACCTCTTTGGTATCCTCTTCCTCTCTGATTCTTGAAGTTCCTATAGCACTCATCTGTACTGTGATTAGACAGTCCACATATATTGCATGGGGAAGAGTTGAAAGGTCTCCCCCTACCTTACTTACCTCCTCTGCCCCTTCCTCTTGAATTCCTACCTCTCCCTGCATAGTTAGCTTGAGAAGTAGTACCTTCATCTTCTACTTTCTTGCTCTTCCCTTTATCTTTAGACTTTTGTTTATCTGTGTATAGGGCAGAAAAGTTGTTACCTCTTGATGGTTCTCCATTTTTGTTGAGCTTGGCTTCATGGGTAAAGAGTTGTCCCATGAGTGTGGTAAGATCTGGAATTTGCATGTCCATGTAAAGTTCCATAGCAGTTATGAAGGCTTCCCACTTATCATCTGCCTTGATGTCATTGATTATTTGTCTCACTATTTGCTCCTCTTCAATCTCATCTCCTATGCTTGCCAATTGATTAGCCACATCTTTAACCTTTGTCACATACTCTAAAACGTTCTTCTTGGGTTGCTTCCTTTGAGTAGTAAAATCAATCCATAATTGATGTTTTCTAACTCTTGTGTTGGAAGAGAAATATGAAGACAATGTATCCCAAGTCCCTTGGGAAATTTTAAAGTTCCTAATGTGAGGAAGAAGGAAGTCAGAAGCAGAGTTAAGTAGATATGACCTTGCTAAAGCATCTTTGGCACACCATGAGTTGAGTCCGTCAAGTTCCTCTCCTGTAGGTTGTCCTTTGTTTCTAAAAATGGACATCTCTGTTGGAGTTAGACGTCTGCGGAAGCACGCGAACAGCAATAGGAAGAAGAAGAAGCTTGGAGCACAACACACAAGACTGAATGTATTACTGGAGAATGTACAAAGATAAGTAGCCCATTAGGGCTATAGGCGTATATACAAGCCGGGGGAAAAAAACCTCCTAAAGAGGGAAAAAAGTGCCCCGGCGGTCCTAGAGTGTTCACACACATCACTACCTAAATATATCAACAAATCCCCCCTGGGAGTGATGCGGTGAACAAGGAGCTGGCACTCATGTATAAGGAAGTGCCAAGCTATGTGGAAATCACTCCACAAAAGGAAGTAAGCCCAAAGCTTTGCGGAAAGCTTCAAACTTCTCCCTAGGCAGAGCCTTCGTGAAAAGGTCTTCAATGTTCTCCTGCGTGGGCACATATGCCAAGCTGATCTCCCCAGCAGAGAACCTCTCCCTGACATAGTGATAATGCACCTCAATGTGCTTAGTGCGAGCATGGAACACAGGGTTCCTCGCAACTGCCAATGCGCTCTGACTGTCAGTGAAGATGGTGGTGGCAGAAGACTGGCCAACACCCAAATCAGCCATAAGGCGTCTGAGCCACACACACTCAACAGTAGCTGTGAAAGCTGCCCTATACTCAGCCTCACAACTGGAAGTGGCCACAGTAGGCTGCTTCTTGCTCAACCAAGATATACATGAGCTACCAAGCATGAAGCAAAAGCCACTGGTGGACACACGAGTGTCATAGCAACCAGCCCAATCTGAGTCAGAAAAAGCATGCAAATCTGGCGATAGTGATCCCCCCTTGGGATAAAACAACCCAAGTAGCCGAGTACCACTCAAGTAGCGAAAGATGCGCTTAACCGCCTTCCAATGCGTGACTCCTGGGCAATGCATAAACCTGCTCATCTGTGAGACAGCAAACTGAATATCTGGTCGAGTAATGCATAAGTAAATCAAGCATCCAATAGCCTGCTGATAGAGAACAGCATCAAATGCATCTCCAGCATCATGAAGACTCAATCGTAAACTTGTCTCCATAGGAGGGGCAATAGGCTTACAGTCTTCAAGGCCAAAACGCTGCAATAATGTGTCAATATATTTCGTTTGACACAAAGCCATTCCACCATCAACTTGCATAAACTGAATGCCCAAATAGTGATGCAAATGCCCCAAATCAGACATCTCAAATGAGGCATGCAAATCAGCCTTGAAATCAGCAATATGCTTCTCAATAGGACCAGTGAGCAGCATGTCGTCTACATAGACAACAATGATCAGAAGCACATCATTAGCACGCTTAACATATAAGGTGCTTTCAGTTGGACTGTTCTCAAAACCATGTGCAATCAGATAGGCATGTATCTTCTCATACCAAGCACGTGGTGCTTGCTTTAAACCATATAACGCCTTCTTTAATCTGCACACCTGGTTTTCATGCCCTTTCTGCACAAAGCCACGGGGCTGAAAGACATACACTTCTTCATGCAAGTCACCATTCAGAAATGCTGTTTTAATGTCCAACTGATGTACATTCCAACCATGATGGGCTGCAAGTGCACAAATGCTCCAAACAGTAGTCATACGGCATGTAGGTGCAAAGGTCTCATCAAAATCAATGCCTCTTTCCTGCGCATAACCCTTTGCAACAAGCCTAGCCTTATACCTGTCAATTGTACCATCAGGTTTACGCTTCAGCTTGTATACCCACTTAGTGCCAATGGCCTTCTTGCCAGGAGGAAAGTCACATAAAGACCATGTACCATTCTTCATTATAGCATCATATTCAGATTGCATAGCAGCCATCCAATTTTCTGAATTCTGTGCTTCATCAAAAGAAACAGGCTCATTCTCATCACTGAGACTAGATGCAGCCATAGCATAGCAATCTGATGCAAAGGAGGCACTATGAGAGCCTGAACGAGTACGATATGACAAAGGTGCATCTAATTTGCTGTCACGCAAAGTCTGCACCAGCCATTTTGGCATAGTTTTTGCCTGCTCAATATCAACTCTCTCATCAGCAAGTGCATCATGTAAATCTGCATCAGAAATGGAATGATCTGCATCATCATATGAAACCTGCAAAGGCTGAGAAGTTGCCTCATTAGGACCAGCACTAGACTGTCCACCTGTAAAAAGAGGCATCAAAGTATCATACATGTCTTTGGAGCTAACAGATGTCTCCTTAGTACATGAAAGCAATGGCTGAATAGCATCTTCCACAAAGACAACATCACGGCTAACCAGAATGCGTTTAGTCTGTGGATGATACAGACGATAGCCTTTACTTTTAGAACTGTATCCAACAAAAATACATTTTACTGCCTTATCATCCAATTTTCTGCGATGTTGTTCAGGCACTAATGCATATGCCAAACAACCAAAAACACACAGATGAGCAACAATTGGCTTGCAGTCATGCCAAGCCTCATATGGAGTGATAGACTGCAACGCTTTAGTGGGACACCTGTTCAGTACATATGCTGCACACATGACAGCCTCAAGCCAGAAACTATGAGGTAAAGCCTGACTCTTGACCATACACCTCGCCATCTCCATGAGAGACCTGTTCTTCCGTTCAGCAACTCCATTCTGTTGAGGTGTATACGGCACTGTACACTGGTGTTTTATCCCACGTTCAGCCAGAAATGCATTAAAATCTGAAGACATATATTCCCCCCCTCGATCAGAACGGAGGGTGCCCATTTTACATGCTGACAGATTTTCAGCCAAAACCAAAAACTGTTTGAAGCACATGAACACTTCGGACTTTGTTTTGAGTGGATATACCCATGCATGCCTGGAAAAATCATCAATGAAAGTCACGAAGTATAGGTAATTTCCAAAAGAGGGTGTCTGCATAGGACCACAGACATCACTATGTACAAGCTGCAATTTCTGCATAGACTTTGTTTTGGTTACAACAAGCTATAGAACATGAGAAATGATCGAGAGATCACTGAGATATGGTCATGCAAAGTTCACTATTCTGAGTAGACATAGCAGAGAAGTCAACAGATGTGATCTATGAAATGTATGTATTATAACACATGATTTTAGAAGATCATTGGCATTAAGATGATGATGATCTCTCCCTCCTCTCTCTCTCTCTCTCTCTCTCTCTCTCTCTCTCTCTCTCTCTCTCTCTCTCTCTCTCTCTCTCTCTCTCTCTCTCTCTCTCTCTCTCTCTCTCTCTCTCTCTCTCTCTCTCTCTCTCTGTCTCTCTCTCTCTCTCTCTCTCTCTCTCTCTCTCTCTCTCTCTCTCTCTCTCTCTCTCTCTCTCTCTCTCTCTCTCTCTCTCTCTCTCTCTCTCTCTCTCTCTCTCTCTCTCTCGTTGATATATTTCGGTAGTGATGTGTGTGAACACACTAGGACCATCGAGGCACTTCTTTCCCTCTTTAGAAGGTTTTTTCCCTCGCCTTATATATATGCATGTAAACCTAATGGATCACTTATCTTTTGTACATTCACTTGGTAATACATTCAGTATTGTGTGTTGTGCTTCAAGCTTCTTCTTCTTCTTCTTCTTCCTGGTGTTGTTCATGTGCTTCCACAAACCTTGAACTCCAAAAGTTGGTATGAGAGAAGGTTGTCGTTTCATCTAGGCTGTCGTCGACACCCCTTCAGTCATAGTCTGAGTATTGCATGAAAATTTGTGACCATACTTAGGGCAATTAGGAGTTCAAAACAGATTCTCTTTGTGGTCTTGAAATCGCAATACGAGCTCATTTTCGCCTCTGAACGCACTATCACATTGCATTTGTAGATAACTTCATTCTTTTGTGCCAAAAATATATTCAAGTTTAGGTTTGCTAGTACAAGCGCCTCAAAGTGTGTTACAAATCTAATAGAGCTCAATAGGGTAGTTTTGTTCAACTTTTTTAGATACACTCATTCTTCTACATCAAGGTATTTTAGTCAATGGAAATTGTTGAAAGTAATGATGTGTTCCGTATGATGGCTGTTGAGGATAGATTGGATGGTACTAATTACCCAATATGGGCATATATGATGCATAATGTATTGGTTGCAAAAGCACCATGGAATATTGTGTAGGGCGTTGAAAAACGACCTACTACACTTGCAAATAGAGTTATTTAAGGTGATGCAGATGGTGTTGAAGATGACGATGTTGAAATTCTTGTTTGTGCTATGATTCGTATGGTACCTATTGTATAAGAATGTTGGGATGGTAGAGATGTTGAGGCACATGCATTGATAGCTTGGTCTTTCAAATGTGCCATTATCCCTCACATTTTCTCTTGCAAAATAGAAAAATATGCTTGGGATACACTTATCACTTTGTACTCGGCAAGAAATGAGGCTCATCTTTCTTACTGTGAAAAAATTGGAGAGTGATCATATGAATGAAGGAGATTCTATGGATAGTTTTTTGACAAAGATCAAAGATTTGAAGGAACAGTAGATTTTTGCTAATGAAGTATTACAAGATAGTTCACTTGTGCAGACCATTCTCAATGCTCTTCAAGAATCATATCATATTTTTGCTTCTCTTGAATTGATGATGAAAGACAATATAAATGCCTTAGCATTTGAGGAGTTATTCTATATTTTATTACAGGATGATCAGCCTAGGCAAATCAGGTTCATTATGTGTGTTTTAGATAAAGCTTTCCTAGCTAGTTAGAAGGGAAAAGGTAAATGGGGCTTATCTACTAGTAAGAAAAAATCTACTAATTTTGCATAGTCAAAAAAGGAAGACAAACATGAGAAGAAATCATAAAAGCCAAAATTGTTTTGCAAATACTATAAAGGAAGTGATCATGTCATAAAAACTTGTCCAAAACTGGCTGCAAAAGAGGCAAAGAAAAAAGAGGTTGGAATGGTTGTTACAGAGGCCTCTACCTAAAACACAATCTGATAATCTCGTGTAGAATGAAGAATTAAAATTTATTACTATTTGCAATTATGACCCATGTTCTTATGAGTAGTGTATGTCTGTAGTAGACTCAGATGTTTGGTACTTTGACAATGGGGCAACCAAACATATTATCTCGCAGCACAATTCTTCAATTCACTTGAGCCTCCCCTACAGGGGATACGGTCACATGCGATAACAACTCCTCTTATCTCATAATGGGATTTAGTAATATCATTCTAACTAATGTTGATGGTAGTTCCTTCACATTGTCAAATGCTTTGTTTGTGCCAAAGATCAAGAAAAATCTGTGATCACTCTCAGCACTCACTAGGATTAGCTTCGTTGGAAACTTGTTGATGACAGATGTACAGTTCATGATCTATCAAATGGTGATATTATTATTGCTTCTTGCATTTTATGTAGTGGGCTATATAAGCTCATAGATTATGCAAAATCTTTGAATGATTCAGCATGTTCAGCTCAAGACTCTTAGGCTATGATAGATGTAAAGCTTTGACATGCATGCTTTGATCATCTGAATTATGCTAGTTTCATACTGAAATATTTTTCTCTTTGCCAAAACTTAAGGCAGCTTGTAAGCATGGTTGTGAAGGCTATATTTTGGGAAAAATGCAGCATTCCTCCTTCCCAAAAGATGGTTTAGTTCAAGCTACTCAAAAAATTTAGCTCATTCATAGTGATGTTTGTGGTCTTATGCAAACATCCCCTCTTGGGAACTACCTTTACTTCATGACCTTTATTAATGATTTTTCCAAGCATGCATGGGTGTATCCATTGAAACCAAAGTCTGAAGTGTTTATGTGCTTCAAACAGTTTTTGTTTTTGGCTCAAATTTTGTTAGCATGTAAAATGGGCACCCTCCATTCTGATTAGGAGGGATACATATCTTCTTATTTTAATGCATTTTTGGTTGAATGTTGGATAAAACATTAGTGTATAGTATCGTAAACACCTCAATAGAATGGATTTGCTAAAATAAAGAAGAGATATCTCATGGAGATGGAGAGGTGTATGGTCAAAAGTTAGGCTTTACCACATAGCTTCTAGCTTGAGGCTCTTATGTATGCAGCATATGTACCTAACTGGTGTCCTACCAAAGCATTGCATTATATCACTCCATTTGAGGCTTGGCATGGTCGCAAACCATATGTTGCACAACTATGTGTTTTTGGTTGTCTAGCATATACATTAGTGCATGAACAATAATGTAGGAAATTAAATGATAAAGTAGTGAAATGTATTTTTGTTAGGTACAGTTCTAAGGGAAAAGACTATTGTCTGTATCATCCACATAATAAATGCATTTTGGTTAGCCATGATGTTGTTTTTGTGGAAGATCCAATTCAGCCATTACTTTCATGTACCAAGCAAACTTTTGTTAGTTGTAGAGATGTGTATGACACTTTGCTGCCTCTTTTTATAGAGGGACAATCAAGTGCTGGTCTGAATGAGGAAATTTCTCAGCCTTTATAGGTTTCATGTGATGATGCAGATCATGTGATGATGCAGATCATGTGATGATGCAGATCTTACAAATGTGGTCGAACTTATAGTCTGTGCCTAACCAGGCCACTATATGTTTCATTAAATAACATATACAAAGAAGTTTCTAGTGGCCATTTGGCCTTTCACATGGACACTAACGGTAACAATCTCCCACCAAAGGCCAATATGGCCAAAGTAACTATGGGAGAAAAATAAAGAATGATAAAGAATACCTGAGTGTAAGTATAAAAACTTTACCTCCCACCTGATGGGCATGTTACACAGTATACAAGTGACTGTGTAAGATCATGAATCAAGTAACCCCCATCAACTAACAACAGTGTCGAAAGCTATCATGTGATAGAGCTTTAGTCAAAGCATCTACAGCATTATCTCGAGTGTGAACCTTCTCAAGAATAATGTGCTTAGTGGCTAAGCACTCTCAAATGAAGTGATACCTCACCTCAATGTGCTTGGTCTTTGCATGATAGATCGGATTCTTAGCCAAAGAAATGGCACTCTGACTATCATTGAGCAAACGAGGTACATGATGAGGTAAACCCATATCACAAGCAAGATGAGAAAGCCACAACGCTTCGTTACATGCCTCACTTGCTGCAACATACTCTGCTTATGTGGTGGAAACAGTTGTACATTCTTAAAGACGAGATCTCCAAGAGATAGCACCTCCAGCAAAATGAAAATGTACCCTGATGTAGACTTACGATTGTCTACACAACCAGCATAGTCATAATCTGTGTAACCAATAATGGATGCTTTCCCTCTACCTAAGCATAAACACTTGTCCTTAGTGCCACTCAGATATCTTAAAATCATCTTGACCGCTTCCCAATGTTTCTTGCCAGGATTATACATATATCTTCTCACAACTCCCACTACAAATGCAATGTCTGGTCTCGTAGCTACCATAGCATACATGAGACTACCAACAACAGACTGATAGGGAATTTTGGTCATGAATTCATTTTCCTCATCTAATTTGGGGCAATCATCCTTGCTTAATTTCTCATATGTGGGTAAAGGTGTACTCAATGCCTTTCTACCCTACATATTAAACCTGTGAAGTACTTTGGATATGTACTCACTTTGAGACAAGTATATGCATCTTTTGCTCCTATCATGAGTAATGTGCATGCCAAGAATATGTTTGGGATCCCCCAAATCCTTCATATCAAATGCTTGAATCAACTTCTTTTTGAGAATTGACAAATCATAAGAGGACTTCCCAGCAATCAGCATATCATCAACATAAAGTATCAAGCATATCAAGCTTCCATCTGAGTTTGTGTCGAGACAATGATCCTCATTGCTTCGAGAATATCCTTGAGACTTCATAAAAGCATCAAACTTTTGGTACCATTGTCTAGGGGATTTTTTAAGTCCATACAAGCTCTTCTTAAGCTTACAAACTAGAATTTCCTTGCCAGGAATTACATAACCCTCTGGTTGTTCCATATAGATCTCATCTATAAGGTCTCCATGCAAGAAAGCAGTTTTCACATCCATTTGGACTAGCTCTAAGTCCTCCATTGCAACGAATCCAAGCAACATGTGTAGGGTAGTCATCTTGACCACTGGAGAGAAGATTTCCTCGAAATCAACACCATGTTGTTGCTTAAAACCCTTTGCAACAAGTCGTGCTTTATACTTTGGAGAAGCACTATATGATGTGAATTTCAGCTTATATACCCATTTACATGGTAAAGCTTTCCTACCCTTTGGCAAAGGTACCAAATCCCAAGTACCATTCTTGTGAATAGAATCCAACTCATTCTTCATGGCATGCTCCCACTTGACATGATCCTCTGTCTGCATAGCCTCTTTGTAGCAAGAGGGCTCACCAGCATCTGTTAGCATAACAAAATCTAAACCTGGAACATATCCATCAAGTGGATGTGAGACATGTGCAGAACGTCTCAATGGTTGTTGAACAGGAATATGTGAAGACTGATCTAAATGGACATTCTCTTGAACATCCCTATATGCAACATTTTTATGCATGCTAATCAGAGGACTAGTATCCTCAAACACCACTCTTCTCACTTCAACCTCCTTAATGGGTTGTTTATGCATCTTAGACTCGTTGAAAATGACCACTACTTCTGGTCACGGACCGTGTTTCAGGATCCCATAAACGATATCCAAATTGTCCTTCTCGACCATATCCAAGAAAAATGCATTTCTTTGACATGATCCAACTTTTGTCTAAGATTCTTTGGTATATGAACATATGCTTCACACCCAAAAACTTGAAGATGATCATAATATGGTGGATTCCATGTCCATAACTCTTGTGCCACTTTCAAACCTTTGGCAGTACTAGGTGAAAGGTTAATCACATGAACTACAGTCAATACTGCTTCTGCCCAAAAACCTTGTGAGAAGTTTGCATGACGCAACATAGAGACTACTCTATCTTGAATAGTTCTATTCATCCTTTCAGCTACACCATTCTGCACTAGGGTATAAGGAGCTGTAAACTCTCTATGAATCCCTCTAGACTAACAAAAAAGTCTGAATTTATGTGAGGTATAATCACCCCCATTACCTGAACATAAAGCCTTAAGCTTAGTTCCTTTTTCAGTCTCAATTGAAGCAAGCCATTTTTTGAAAGTAGGGAATACCTCATCCTTCGATTTGATAGGATATACCCAAACTTTTCTAGTAGCATCATCTATGAAAGTGACAAAGTAAAGAGAACCACCTAAGGACCTAGTCGGCATAGAACCACACACATATCTATGAACGAGATCTAAAGGCTGAATTGAAGAGTCAATGTGCATTCTATGCACATTTCTAGTTTGTTTTCCATATTGACAATGCTCACAAAATGAAAAATCGGAGAAAGATAACATAGGTAAGTAGCCAGAACGAGAAAGATTTTCCATTCCACTCCGAGATATATGGCCCAAACGACCATGCCAAATACAAGCCATATGTTGTTCAGTAACAACTAACAAGTGTTCTTTCTGTGATACAAATAAAGGATAAAGTGAGCCAACTTTGCTTCCTTTTGCAATAACCATATTTCCCTTTGATATGCAAAAGGACTAAGCATAGAAGACCACCTTGTAACCAAGGTCATCAAGTTGACCAACTGACATCAAACTGTGTGATAACTGAGGTACATGGCATACATTATGCATAATAAATTTTGAACCATCAAAGAACTGCACAACCGCATCTTCAATCCCCACAGCATCACACTGGTAAGAATCACCAAGTCTCACGGTACCAAGAGACTTTGCTGCAAAATTAGAGAACCATTCTCTATGTGGTGTCACATGGAAAGAAGCACCAGAATCTAGTAGCCAGGTGTGGGAAAGAAAATCAGCCATAAGAGCCTCAGTTGGCATAGTACTATCAAGTGTCAACACATCAGCATCATCAGAAATAGCATTAATTTCTTCAATCTTCACAGTCAAAGTAGATGGTGCAGGTAATTGTTTAACATGCCCATCAACATTCTGTCCTTTAACTTTAGCATTCTTTAATGCATAATAGTCTTTCTTCATGTGTCCTTTCTTATGACAATAATGGCATTCGATATCCCTCTTCCCTCATTTACTTCTACTCTTATTCCGTTGACCATTCTTTTCCTTGTTCTTGCTCTTGCCACGTTGTTGCTTCTTTCCTTGGTAAGAATCACGAACATTATATGCATCTCCACTCTGAGTGCCAACCATAGATTTTCTACAATTTACCTCACTCAAGAGTGCTCCACATATGTCATCATAGACGAGTTTACCACCAGGTGCACTATTGCTAATAGCTATGCAAAATGTATCCCATGATGAAGGCAAGGTGCATAACAGCAATACTCGTTTCATTTCATTATCCATATCCATTTTTTGAGCATGTAACTAAGAGAATATCGCATCAAACTCATTTAGATGAGCAGCAACACTATCTATGTCCTTCATACAAAGGTCATATAATTTTCTCATCAAATAGACTTTATTTGATGCCATCTCTTTTTCATATGTATTGTATAACTTCTTCCAAAGCTCCTCTGCACTTTCACTGTCTAATGCTATAAAGTAAACATTATCTGCCAGGTACAAGCAAATGGTAGACTTGGCCATTTCATCTAACTCATGCCAATCATCTTCATTCATGCCAGCAGGCTTCTTTGAAATTCCATTTACTAGCTTCCATTGCCTCCTTTGAATCAGCACATCTTTAATCTGATTCTTCCATAGAGCAAAGTTTGTGCCACCAAATTTTCGGATCTCAAAATGGTCTTTTCCCTGCAAGGTATAGCTCCTCCTTGGAACACTAGCACTAGACCTTGATCCATCGGATGTGCCTGAGACCTCTAATGCCATGATGGTAGAGAACTGAATGGAATGATAATGGAGCTAGAAAATTCTGAAAACCAACGAATAAGCATATCAAGGAGTAAATCGACCACTCTATAGTTGACAAAACCAAAAATCTGGTAAAATTTTGCCAGAGTATCCTCTGCAAAATGAGCATATGAACAGTGTCAAAATATCATAAAACTGCAAGTATTGACATGTTTTTCTGCATAGTGAATCACTGACTCCACTGCATATAATCAGTTAGCCAATAGAATCCAACTAGGCTTATCGAGCACCTATGAACAACTATCATACATCTCCTATGGCGAAGCTGGGTAAGTCTTCCACCTGCATCACCGAAGAGACCCCGACATCTGGGTGTCTCCCAGTTAAGTCATCACACGGACGTACATAAGCGGTATCCACAGAAGCGTACATAATGTGTATGTGCTCAATATATGCAGTAAAATGACACTAAAAAGCTGAATTCACAGCCCAAAAACTAACCAATAACACCTACAAGTGTTTGTTGACTCTTATGTTTTTGGCTCAAAAAACTTGCATAAATTTGCAGCAACTGCTCCCACCAAAACTAAAATATTTCAAGAAACCTGTATTTTTACGAGTGTAGCTGAAAACACAGCCCCAAAGGTTGATATTTAATGTTGGATAAGTACAACGAACATTCTTCTTGATGTTCTTGGGCTTGTGTGAAGAGAACTATGTGCGGAAGTACTCCAAAATGGCTCCAAAAGACACCCCAAAAATGCTTCAAAAATAGGCTTTGAAAGCAACAAATGAAGCTTTGAGGGACCAAAACATGTTCAAGGTAATGTCAACCTTAGTCTTTCCCCTTTTTGAGAGACCACAAGAGTGTAGCTTAGTGGCAAAAGATTGCCACGGTTAAGCGAGCTCTAGGGGGAACAGTACTAGGATGGGTGACCTCCCGGGAAGTACCGAGAACCTCTATATTCCTTGATCGTTGAGGTCCTCCCTCATGTGCAGCCAATAGTGCCAACGGTGACTTCGGCAACTCGGATGACAAGGTATGCCAAGGTCTATGCCTTGGTCACTGCCTTAATCATAAGCCTTGGAGAAAGCCGGGGGCAGGGGGGTTCTCGCTTCGCTCGCACAAAAGGAACAAAGCTTTTGCATCAAACTGCTCCGATACCAGTGAAGTATTTCGATGGTGATGCACCACAGTGCGATCTCCTTCTGACGATCTCCATGACGATATCCCCGGAGTAGAAAACCGAGCTCCTAAGGCCACACACGGTACTCCTCAAAAAGACTGCAGAATATGCACAAAAACATAGTACATAGGGAGCACGAAGACAGACTTCTTAGGTCTTACAAATGTGGTCGAACTTACAGTCTGTGATTGAGTAGGTCACTATATGTTTTATTAAATAACATATAAAAAGAAGTGTCCAGTGGCCATTTGGCCTTTCACATGGGCACTAATGGTAACAATTTGGACCTTGGAGAAGACTCTAGATGTGCCAAGGGCAAGGGCTATTTAAAGCTAGGAGGAGAGTAGTAGGTAGTTGATTGGGATCTTTCATTCAGTATCAAATCTTGAGTGAGAGAGGCGGAAAGTGTTTGAGAGGAAGACATGTCATCATCTTCTTGAGGAGTTTTCGGGAAGGAAGTTTTGGAAGGTTATTGTGTAGCAGTTGCTGCATATGATTTATTCTTTTCCTAAGTGAGAGAAAGGAATTGATCTTGGAGATGGAGTCCTTAGTAGTCTTGGAGTTTTTATAGTTGGAGCATCTTAGAGAAGTAGGGTATGATTTTTCTTTTTGTGCATGAGGGAAAGGAACTACTCTTGGAGTTGGATTCATCGATTGCCTTGGACCGTGTGCAGTTGGAGCCTCTTGCAAGAGTGCAAAAGGAGTTTGGTTTGCATGAAAGACATCTCAATTCCCCACGTGAGGCACATTAATACATAGGTACAAAGTGACTCACACTATAGTCTTGGCATAGACTGATTGTGGGTTTTCGCCCACAAGCCAAGGGAGGAGAGAACTTCTTGCCTCTCTTCCTTCCTTATACATAAGGAAGCATATGAGCAAAGCACCATATGTAGGTGGGTGTTGAGTGTTCTATCATGTATATGTGATTTGCAAGATCTACACACATGCCTCATAGGTGGGAGCAAGGAAAGGACCTCAAGACCACTTCATTCTCTCCTTGCATAGAGAAGAAAATAATACCTATACTCACTAATTTGGCCATAACTTGGGCTATGATTGTCCAATTGCAAACTTCAATATCCTATGGACTCCTAGCTTCAAGAGCTCTCAAATGAGTTGTCTGGCATGTTTTGGTTGATAATGACCATTTGAAAAGGGCTTGCAAGTTGACTAAGTAGGATCCTGAGAAATTCTTGAGGCTTGAATTGCTTCATTATACTTTGATAGATGCTTATGTGAAGTGTTTGAATTTTATAGGAAATGACTTTTATTACGTTTGTTTGATTTAATATTAGATTAGAAAAATTAGAGATGATATTTTAAAGTTTAGTTTCACAAAAGAATCTTTCTTTTCAATTTGTTTTTCCATTATTAAGAAATGAATTTCTAAATGGTTTATTTCTTCCTCATGAGATTAATCTATCATAAATGATGATTTTCTATGTACCATAGATACACATAGGAAATTATTGAAGTGCATTTATTTATGCCCTTTTATTTTATTTCCTTTCAAAAAGCATTTTTGTATGCATTTAATGATACACATAGCTTTATAAATGGGTGATTATACGATGATGGATGAATATATGCATTGATAAGAATGCATTAACTAATGTTTGGGCATAAAAGAAAACTAAAATCATTAAAGAAAATGCACAAAGAATGATACTAAAAATGATTAGTTCATTGAGTTAATGATCTGGATTCTTTTATGTGTGACTTGACATTAGTGGAAGCAATGAATGATTTGATTTTACTAAAATCATCCCTTTAATTGATTATTTATTGCAAAAGATTGCATTGATTACTTTAAAATTCATATGTTCATGCATACTAGTCCATCAAGATGTTTTAATTAGAGGCAAAAAGTAGTTCAAATTCATATGAACAATCATTAAAGTACATTGAATTTACTTTTTCCAAAATGGAATGGTATTGTTGCATGTTTTTATATCCATATGTCCATGTAGGAAATTGTATTTCTTATCAAATTTTGTATGGTATTAGATGCTCATTTTTTTTACCATAATCACCAGATTTCATGAAATTTTAAGCTATTTTGGTAGATCAAAAATGTTGGAGTTAGACATCTGCGGAAGCACGTGAAGAGCACAAGGAAGAAGAAGAAGCTTGGAGCACAACACACAATATTGAATGTATTACCACTAGAATGTCGAAGATAAGTAACACGTTAGTGCTATAGGCATATATACAAGCCAGGGGAAAAAAACCTCCTAAAGAGGGAAAAAAGTGC
Organism: Ceratopteris richardii; assembly: GCA_020310875.1. NCBI lineage: Eukaryota > Viridiplantae > Streptophyta > Polypodiopsida > Polypodiales > Pteridaceae > Ceratopteris > Ceratopteris richardii. Next base: position 175,299,983 of record CM035412.1, read on the forward strand.
CCACACAGTCCTAGTGTGTTCACACACATCACTACCTAAATATATCAACAAATCCCCCCTGGGAATGATGTGGTGAACAAGGAACTGGCACTCATGTATAAGTGCCAAGCTATGTGGAATCAATCCACAAAAGGAAGTAAGCTCAAATCTTTGGAGAAAGCTTCAAACTTCTCCCTAGGCAGAGCCTTCATGAAAAGGTCTACAATATTCTCGTGTGTGGGCACATATGCCAAGTTGAACTCTCCAGTAGAGAACCCCTGACATAATGATAATGCACCTCAATGTGCTTAGCACGAGAATGGAACATAGGGTTCCTCGCAATTGCCAATGCGCTCTGACAGTCAGTGAAGGTGGTGGTGATAGAATACTGACCAACACCCAAATTAGTCATAAGGCGTATGAGCTACACACACTCAACAGTCGTTGTGAAAGCTGCCCTATACTCAGCTTCACAACTGGAAGTGGCCACATTAGGTTGCTTCTTGCTCAGCCAAGATATGCATGATCTACCAAGCATGAAGCATAAACCACTAGTAGACACACAAGTGTCATAGCAACTTAGTCAGAGTCAAAGAACGCATGAAAATTTGGCGGTAGTGATCTGCCCTTGGGATAAAACAACCCAAGTAGCCAGGTACCACTCAAGTAGTGAAAGATGCGCTTAACCACCTACCAATGCTTGACACCTGGGCAATGCATAAACCTGCTCATCTATGAGACAAACTGAATATCTGGCTAACTAATGCATAGGTAAATCAAGCATCCAACAACTTTGTCATAGAGAACAGCATCAAATGTATCTCCAGCATCATGAAGACTCAATCGTAAACCTGTCTCCATAGGAGTGGCAATAGGTTTACAATCTTCAAGGCCAAAATGTTGCAATCATGTGTCAATATATTTTTTTTGACACAAAGAAATTCCACCATCAACGTGCATAAACTAAATGCCCAAATAATGATGCAAATGCCCCAAATCAAACATCTCAAATGAGGCATGAAAATCAGCCTTAAAATCAGCAATATGCTTCTCATGAGGACCAGTGGGCAGCATGTCATCAACATATACAACAATGATCACAAAAACATCATTAGCACGCTTAACATATAAGGTGCTTTCAGTTGGACTGTTCTCAAAACTATGTGCAATCAGATAGGCATGTATCTTTTCATACCAAGCATGTGGTGCTTGCTTTAAACCATATAATGCCTTCTTTAACATGCATACCTAGTTTTCATGCCTTTTCTGCACAAAGCCACGGGGCTGAAGAACATACACTTCTTCATGCAAGTCATCATTCAAAAATGTTGTTTTAATTTCCAATTGATATACAATCCAACCATGATGAGCTAAAAGTGCACAGATGCTACGAACAGTAGTCATTCGGCATGTAGGTGCAAAGGTTTCATCAAAATCAATGCCTCTTTCTTATGCATAACCCTTTGCAACAAGCCTAGTATCCTTATACATGTCAACTGTTTCATCACATTTACCCTTCAGCTTGTATATCCACTTAGCGCGACTAGCCTTCTTGCTAGGAGACAAGTCACATAAAGGCCAGGTACCATTTTTCATTATTGAATCATATTTAGATTGCATTGCAGCCATCCAATGTTCAAAATTTTGTGCTTCATCAAACGAAATAGGGTCGGTCTCATCATAGAGACTAGAGGCACCCATGGCATAGCAATCTAATGCAAAAGAGGCACTATGAGAGCTTGAACGAGTACGGTATGATAGAGGTGCATCTAATTTGTTTTCATGCTAAGTCTACACCAACCATTTTGGCATAGCTTTTGCCTCCTCAATATCAGCTCTCTCATCAAGAAGTGCATCATCTAAATCTGCATCAGAAATAGAATGATCTGTATCATCACATGAAACCTGTAAAGGCTGAGAAGTTGCCTCATTAGGACTAGCACTAGACTGTCCACCTTTAAAAAGAGGAAGCAAAGTATCATACATTTATTTGGAGCTAACAGATGTCTCTTTCGTACATGAAAGGAAAGGTTGAATAGCATCTTCCACAAAAACAACCAAAATGTGTTTAGTCTATGGATGGTACAGATGATAGCCATCACGGCTAACCAAAATGATACAGATGATAGCCTTTGCTTTCAGAACTCTACCCAACAAAAATACATTTTACTACTTTATCATCCAATTTCCTGCAGTGTTGTTCAGGCACTAATGCATATGCCAGACAATCAAAAACACATCAATGAGCAACAGATATCTTGCGACCATGCCAAGCCTCATATGGAGTGATATACTGTAGTGCTTTAGTGGGACACATGTTCAATACATATGCTGCACACGTGACAGCCTCCAGCCAGAAACTGAGGTAAAGCTTGACTCTTGACCATACACCTCGCCATCTCCATGAGTGACCTATTCTTCCATTCAGCAACTCCATTCTGTTGAGGTGTATATGGCATTGTACATTAATGTTTTATCCCACGTTCAGCCAGAAATGCATTACAGTCAGAAGACATATATCTCCCCCCCCCGATCAAAACGGAGGGTGCCCATTTTATATGCTAACAAAGTTTCAGCCAAAACCAAAAACTGATTGAAGCACATGAACACTTCGCAATTTTCTTTCAATGGATATACCCATCATGCTTGGAAAAATCATCAATTAAAGTCACGAAGTAAAGATAGTTTCCAAAAGAGGAGCTCAAACTGAACCATCTTTTGGAAAGGAGGAATGCTACATTTTGCCCAAATTACATCCTTCGCAGACATGTTTTCTGGGTGCCTCGAGTTTGGGCAAAGAGGACACCATTTCAGATTTTTGCAGGCATAGTAAGCTAGCAAAACTCATATGAGCAAAGCGTGCATGCCAAAGCTTTGCATCTGACATATCTGAGAATCATGTACTACAAATGCTGAATCATTCATAGATTTCTCATGTCTATGAGCTTATACAGCCCACGTTATAAAATGCTAGAAGCAATAATCATGTCACCATTTGACAAATCATGAACTGTACATCTGTCATCAACAAATTTCACAACCAAGCCAATCTTGGCCAATGCAGAAACAGATAACAGATTTTTCTTGATCCCTAATGCAAATAAAGCATCTGACAAAGTGAAAGAACTATCATCAGCAATAGTCAAAATGATCTTACCAACTCCCATGATAGGATAACAGGAATGGATATACCCATCATGCTTGGAAAAATCATCAATTAAAGTCACGAAGTAAAGATAGTTTCCAAAAGAGGAGCTCAAACTGAACCATCTTTTGGAAAGGAGGAATGCTACATTTTGCCCAAATTACATCCTTCGCAGACATGTTTTCTGGGTGCCTCGAGTTTGGGCAAAGAGGACACCATTTCAGATTTTTGCAGGCATAGTAAGCTAGCAAAACTCATATGAGCAAAGCGTGCATGCCAAAGCTTTGCATCTGACATATCTGAGAATCATGTACTACAAATGCTGAATCATTCATAGATTTCTCATGTCTATGAGCTTATACAGCCCACGTTATAAAATGCTAGAAGCAATAATCATGTCGCCATTTGACAAATCATGAACTGTACATCTGTCATCAACAAATTTCACAACCAAGCCAATCTTGGCCAATGCAGAAACAGATAACAGATTTTTCTTGATCCCTAATGCAAATAAAGCATCTGACAAAGTGAAAGAACTATCATCAGCAATAGTCAAAATGATCTTACCAACTCCCATGATAGGATAACAGGAGTTGTTGGTGCATGTGGCAGTATTCCATGTAGGGGTAAGCTCGAGTGAAGTGGAGAAACTATGTTGTGAGATAATATGTTTGGTTGCCCCACTATCAAAGAACCAAACATCTGAGTCTACTGTAGACATACACTATTCAGGAGAAGATGGGTCAAAACTAGAAACAATAGTAAACACCCATTCTTCATTTTGTACAAGATTAGCATACTCTGTTTTTGGTGTAGAGGCCTTTGCAACAACCATTTCAGCCTCTTTTTTCTTTGCCTCTTTTGCGGCCAGTTTTTGATAGTTCTTTTTGACATGATCGTTTTCTTTAGAGTACTTACAAAAGAATTTTTGCTTTTCTGATTTCTTCTCATCTTTGTCTTCGTTCTTTGAATGTGTAGCGTTTGTAGATTTATGCTTACTAGTAGATAAGCTCCATTTACCTTTGCCCTTCTGACTAGCCACGAAAGGTTGATCTGCTACATGCAGAATGGACATGTTTTGCCTACATTGATCTTCTTGCATCAGAACAGAGATTAACTCCTTAAATGACAAGGAATTTGGATTGCCTTTCATCATCAAACGAAGAGTAGAAGCAAAACTCTGATATGAATCAAGAAGACCATTCAAAACGGTCTGCACAAGTGGGCTATCTAGTATAACTTCATCAGTAGAGATCAATTGTTCCTTCAAGTCTTTGATCTTTGTTAGAAAATTTTCCATAGAATCATCTTCATTCATATGCTCACTCTTCAATTGTTTTTGGAGGTAAGCAACATGAGCCTCATTCCTAGCCTGATACAATGTGGTAAGTGTATCACAAGCATCCTTTGCTATTCTGCAAGAGCGAATGTGAGAAATAATGGCACGTTTGACAGACAAGGCTATCAATGCATGTGCTTGAGCATCTCTGCCATCCCAACAAATTTGCTCTAAAAGTGTAGCAGAAACCATAGCACGAACAAGAATCTGAAGAATATCAACATCTTCAATGCCATCTGCATCAGCTTCAATACCTGTATTTGCAGGTGTAATAGGACATTTTTCAACACCCTGCACAATGTTCCACAGTCCTTCTGCAACCAATACATGTCGCATCATATAATCCCACAATGGGTAATTAGTATCGTCCAACTTGTCCTCAACAGCCAACATACGAAATACATCACTGCATTCAGCCATGGCCACTGATTAAAATACCCTGATGCAAAAAAATGATTGTATCTGAAAAAGTTGAACAGAACTATCGTGACGAGTTTTGATAGACCTGTAGCAGACTTTGAGATGCTTATACTGGTGAATTGAAACCTGTATATATCTTTGGCACAAAAAGATGAAATAGCCTGCACAAGCACTATGATAGTGCGTTTAGAGGCCAAAACGAGCTCAGATCACGATTTTGGCACTAGACAACAAAGCTATTTTGATCTCCTAATCACCTTAAGTATACTCACCAACTTTCATGCGATTTTAAGACTATAACCAGAGGGGTGTCGACGATGCCTTAGATGAAGCGGCAACCTACGTTGATACCAATTGTTGGAGTTAGACATCTGCGGAAGCACGCGAACAACACAAGGAAGAAGAAGAAGCTTGGAGCACAACACACAATACTGAATTAATTACCACTAGAATTTACAAAGATAAGTAACCCGTTAGGGCTATATTTTATATACAATCCGGGGAAAAGAAACCTCCTAAAGAGGGAAAAAATTTGGTCCTAGTGTGTTCACACACATCACTACCTAAATATATCAACACAAGCATCCCCAAGGTGCAGACCTATAGCAAGAAAAGTCACCATCTAGATGGTGTATAAGGGTCACTTTGCATGGTCATGTCTCATCATGGGAATGTTCAAATGTTGATGTTTTTCTAGGTATAGATACCATATGTTTTCTAGTTCATGTTGGAAGCCTCATGTTCTAACCTAGAAGAGTATGTGCTCATTCAATTGTTTGGTTTCTAGCTTAAAACTCAAAAGGGGGGAACCTCTCTTGGATTTGTGAACTCATTCCCAAGTGGAATTTTCTTTAGTTCCATCATTCCATTTTACTAGGCACTCTTCATAGTTATTGAGTTTTTTTCTTGGACACAAAGTATCCTTTCAAGTTCATGTGGAGCTATTTCACTGACTAGAAGTGGAAACAATATCTATCACCCAACAAGATTCCAAATATTTCAAGCTCTTTCTAAGACTAGTAATATGGAATACAAAATGAATCCAAATTTATTTTTGAAGTTGTGATTCATATAACCACATGTCAATTTTTTTTTGTAATTGGGAATACATCACAATATCTTAGCAAAAATGTTGTGCATTTATTGGTCTTCAACTTTTCCAATCCATCTAGAACTCGAAGATAAACTTGATCACCAAATTGAAAATAAACTTCAAGCCTTTTTGAATTATCATAGGGTTTAGCTCGATCTGAAGCTCTTTTCAAACTTTATTTAGCTAACTTGTTCTTAAAGTTCATGTCTTGAATGAATTCTTTACATCCCATATTCTTTCATTTTGGATTCCACTTGCATATGGAAACCTAGCTCTGAACCCATACATCAACATGAATAGAATGAACTCAATTGATGAACTCATTGCATTGTTATAGGAGCAATTCAAGTATGTATAATGAATTCCATTTCTGATGTAGATTTATATGATGGACTTGTTGGTGGGAGTGCTGATATAGAGGAGGCATGCTCAAATGAATTGAAGAAATTGTGCTAGGAAGTAATATGTTTGGTTGCCCCACTATCAAAGTGCCAAACATCTGAGTCTAGTGCAGAAATACATTGCTCATGAGAAGATGGGTCATAACTACAAATAGTAGTAAATGCTTATTCTTCATTCTGCATAAGATTAGCAGAATTTGTTTTCAGTGTAGAGGCTTTTGCAACAACTATTCCATCCTCTTTCTTCTTTGCCTCTTTTGTAGACATTTTTGGACTACTCTTTATAACATGATCATTTCCCTTACAGTGTTTACAGAAATTTTTTTGCTTTTCTGTTTTCTTCTCATCTTTGTCTTCCTTTTTTGACTATGGAGCATTGGAAAATTTATGCTTACTAGTAGATGAGCTCCATTTTCCTTTGTCCTTCTCACTAGCTAAGAAAGCTTGATTTGCAACACAGATGATCAACTTGTTCCGCCAAACCTAATCTTCCTTCAACAAAATATAGAATAAATCTTCAAATGTCAATTCATTTGGATTGTCTTTCATTGTCAATCGAAGAGTAGAAAAAAAAAACTTTGATATGACTCTGGAAGACCATCAAGAACAATCTACATAAGTGAACTATCTAGTAAGACTCATCAGCACAATTCAATTGCTCCTTTGATCTTTGATCTCTGTCAAAAGAATATCCATAGAATATCCTTCATTCATATGCTCACTCTCCAACTGTTTTCAGGGGTAAGCAACATGAGCCTCATTTCTTGCCTAGTATAAGGATGTAAGTGTATCCCAAGCATCCTTTGTTGTCTTACAAGAGTAAATCAAAGGGATAAGGGAATTTTTGATAGACAAAGCTATGAATGCATGTGCTTGAGCATCTTTGCATCCCAATAAAGTTGCTCTGCAATAAGTGCAACAAGAATCGCAACACGAACAGGAATCCAAAAATCATCATCTTCAATGCCCTCTACATCACCTTCAATAATTGTATTTGCATGTGACGTAGAATGTTTTTTAATACACTACACAATATTCCACAACCCTTTTTCTACCAATACATGACACATCATATATGCCCATAATGGGTAATAAGTACCATCCAACTTATCCCCAGCAGCCAACATACAAAATACATCATTGCTTTAAGCCATGGCCAGTGAGTAACTACCTTGATGCATAAAAATGACTATATCTAAAAATTTTGAATAGAAACACCCGAGTTGTGGTAGATCTATAGTGCTTGTAGTCACTATGATAGTGTGGTTGAAAGCCAAAATAATCTCAAATCAAAATTTGAACACCACATAGAGAAGATAGTTTGATCTCCTATTCACATTGAATATGCTCGCCAATTTTGGTGCAATTTTGAGACTGTGAGGGAGAGATGTGGATGATGCCCTACATGAAGCAATAACCTGCTCTAATACCAATTCTTGAAGCTTAGGGTCTACAAAAGCACACAAACAAGAGAAGGAAGAAGAAGCTTGGAGAATAACACAATACTGAATGTATCACCAAGAGAATATACAAAGATAAGTGATGCATTAGGAAACTAGATCTATATACAAGCTGAGGAAAAAACCCTCCTAAAGAGGGAAAAAATTATCTTGGCAGTCCTAAGTGTGTTCCCACACATCACTAGCAAAATATGTCAATAGTCTCTAGTCTTTGTAATGAGAATAAGCATGTTTATTTTGATGAATCACAGAATTTAGAAAATTAGATGGCTACTATGGAATCAAAATATGATTCTATTATGAAGAATGCTACTTGTTCTTTAGGTGATTTGCCTCTAAGAAGAAAAAATCCATTAGCACTAAATGGTTCTATATGCTGAAGTGTAAGCCTGATGGAACAACTTACATGTATAAGGCTAGGCTTGTTGCCAAAGGTTATGCTCAAGAGAGAGGCATTGATTTTTAATGAGACCTTTGCTCCAACATTCAATGTTCACTGTTGGTAGCATCTGTACACTTGTAGCTCATCATGCTTGGAATGTACATCAGGTGGATATTATAACTGTATTTCTGAATGGTGATTTACATGAAAAAGTATGTGTTTCTCAACCCCATGTTTTGTGCAGAAAGGACATGAAAACAAAGTGTGCAAATTGAAAATGCAATATATGGTTTGAAGCAAGCATCGTGTGTTTCGTATGAGACGATACATGCCTACTTGCGAGTACATGGTTTTGAGAACAGTCTATCATTAGTCTGAGAGAACCTTATATATTAAGCATACAAGTGATGTACTTCATATCATTGTTATATATGTTGATGTTATGCTACTCACTAGTCGTAATGAGAAGCATATTCTTGAATTTAAGGCTGATTTTCGTGCCTTTTTGAGATGTCCAATTTGGGGCATTTGCATCATTATTTAGGCATTTTGTTTATGCAATTTGATGGAGGAATAGCTTACTATCAAACAAAATACATTAACACATTACTATAGAGTTTTGGTATTGAGTAGAATTTAGGGTCTAGTATGCATGATGCTCGAGATGCATTTGATGTTGTTCTTTATCAGTAAGTTGTATGCTTGATTATGTATAACTCAAGCATAGCTTGGGTCTTCCATAAAGATTTTCACTTTAAGTGGCAATGTTACTATCTAAGTTATCGAAGGCAAACCCCAAAAAAGTGTGCCCTCTGCATATATTTTATTGGTGCAATTCAACTATTATGAATAAGAGTATACGTAACACATCCGATTGAGAGCAATAACGCCATGACCAGGATTAAGACAATATATGCGCCATGCATAATCTATCAATGTGCTTTAGGTAACGTATGAGTGCACATATAGCACATCTCTCTAAGAGCAACAATATTATGTAGAGCTGTGCATATATACAATTAAAAAAGAACGTTTCACATGATGATGTTGGAGATGATTAAAGTGAACCTCTCTATATGTTCTCATAATAGTGAGGCTCTGGAATAGAAAAATGTGAAGCGCAAAGATTGGATGAAGGGTCAAAGTAGTACGTCAATTGCACTGGATCAAAACTTGAGAATAGAAAATGAAAGCTTTTGCACAAACTTTAAAACCATCATGTAAACCACATAGTTGCATGGATAAGGCCTTACTTCCAATACGTGCTTTATTACACATCATAAAAATTATGTTTTAGAGTTAGTAGATTTCACGTGCAAAACATGATTCATTAGCTCATGCAGAACATCCTAATGTGCATGTGTCCAAGGAACAAATAGAACTAGATATGAGAAATGGAAGCTGGAGGCGATTGTTTAGAAACCTTGTATCCCACATGATTTAGTCCTTCTCTCTTTTCACAGGATTCCTTCTCTCTTTTCACTGAGTCCTCTGTAGACACTATGGTCATGACGAGGCACAGGATTCCTTCTCTCTTTTCACTGAGTCCTCTGTAGACACTATGGTCATGACGAGGAAGGGAAAAAAAACAAGGCCAAAGAAAGCCGATACTGGGTGATACCACTCCCAACAAATTAACATTCTACAATCGTCGTAAGTCATGTAATTTTCCATAAAAATTAGACGAACTCTAATTGACTCTTTCTGATAACACTCAACGACGCTGAGGCAAGGTGAGCAGCCAAGAACAAGCGTCCACGGTGGCGAACTTCTCGGATTTCCGGAGGGACACAAACTTATGCTTGAAAAATATCCTGGATAACAACAGAATGAAACCACAAACCATGAATTGCACAGCCATAAATTCACCCAAAAAAGTACTAGAACAGATCTTACCTACTAACATGATCGAAAATCCTGTACAGCCAGCAGACATACACACACACATGCAAGGACGCTCAACAGCCAGGTTCTAAAAGACAGATTCAAAGGCACAAGGAGGGAAATATGAAACAAGATTCGCATAAAACCAAAAAATATGGGAGCATAGATGTCCCCGAACAACCCTCTCCACAAGGAATAGCGACATTTAAGCGAATATAATGAACCCTCCCCCCCCCCCGCCCCAAAAAAAAACAAACAAAACACACACACACACACACACACAACTATCAGAACAGAGATCTCAGAACCGACCGTCAACCGAAGCAGTCCAAGGTACTTGAAAAAATTTCGTGTACATACATCGAACCATATATAACACATAAGGAGGCCCAAATTCCCCCGATACAAAAAAGGGAAGAAGTTTTGCAACTAGAGAGAAATAATGATAATAATAAAAAATAGCATACGCTTTCGAGTGAAACAGGAACATAAATTCGATATCAGACTCATCCGACCTGTTGGGAAACGACGTTCGTTTATCTTTCAAGGCATAAGCCACAACATCCTGGACGCGATACACCTCAAACGTACTGAAAGTTACATAAAAAGTGGTGAAAGTTCACTAAATCATACAGCTGTGTACCACATATCGTACCTGAAATCTACAAAATAAAAAAGTCGAAAATCAGCACGAAGGACCCATCATTGAAGAGCGAAGCTCGAGCAATTCAGAAAAAAATTTCTCACTTGCTGGTAAAAATATAAATATCAGGCTCACCCACCCTGACCGAAAAAAGACATTCCTTGCTTTTCCACAAGGCACAAGTCACAACATCCGGGGATTGATGCACAAAATATACTTCAAATTATACATAAATCATGGTGAAAGTTTCAATTCATCAAACCGATTATGCACAGAAATCGCAACTAAAAACTACAAGCTAAAAATAAAAAAACAAAGACCACTTCATTGAAGAGCAAAGCTTAAAAAGTTTGGAAACAATTTTCTGACTTGCTGCAAAAAACGATGGGTACAAGATGTTCCATATCTATTTTTGCAGAAGTCAAATGTATGGCTGATCGAGCGAAACAAATTGTAGTTCTTTGATAGAACACGTCACTTTTTTATGTAAAGCACTGCAATCGCAGAGCTGATTACACTTGCAGAAGGGTGGGTATGCTAATGTTCATCATATTATCAGCAACACAATCCGGTGTGATTAGCATTGAGAGGCTTGAAAGCATTGAGCCTGCCTGCGAGCAAAAAGGTCTACACAAAAACACTTACGGTCCACACCACAAGCATTGGCCTGACATGCATTTTCATAGCCTCCACAACTATGATGAACCAAACTCTGCTAGCCACTTTTCATGGCGTTCTATGTCTGCACTGGAAACACTGCGTGAAATCTTGGACAGTGCCTCTTCAAAATCACACATCGCAACAGGCTCTTGCATAGCATCCTTCGTCATGTTCCTAATTTCATCTCTAGTTTTCCCAGCAATTTTCCTTCTCATCCCATTCATTGATGCATCTCTGCAGATGTTTGTAAGATCATCACCACTGTATCCTTCTGTGCGCCGAGCAACTTCATCAATATCAACATCAGCTGCAACCTATAAAGAGATAAAAGGCCAAACATCACGAATGGAAGGAGCCATAATTTTGTTGATTTAAGCAAGCATTTGCAGATGAATCCCCAGATTATCAACTGGATACAGTTCAAGGCAGAAGACCGTCAAGTCAAACCCTCCCTTAAGCCAGCAGTTCCATCCGAGTATCCAAAACAGGAAATAAATTCCTCATTTACATAAAAGCTAAATATGTGCAGTGCAAAAATTTGAGAGAATGTAAAAACTGGATACCTCAACACCTCGAAGGTTTATCCGTATCAGTTCACGCCTACTCTCTTCATTTGGGAGAGGTATATAAATTCTTTTCTCAAGCCTTCGTCTGCTCATTTGAAACATACAAGCGCTCGCATTAATAAGAGCTTGAGCACGAGATGGGTCCAGCAAATAAGATGACTTTGTTGCAAAACCAAGAGTTAATAACTAAAGACTGCAGGAAGCATCAATAGAAATGGATGACGTCCCCAGCACAAATGCAACACAAATATCATCTTCATAAACAACCACGAGAATCTTTAGACTTGCCTGAGAGCTTCATCAATATCCCATGGGAAATTCGTAGCTGCCAACACCATGACAGTTTTCTTCTCCCCATCCTCTCCACTGCTACTGGAATTATTAACACCATCTACTTGAACAAGTAGTTCAGACTTCACACGGCGTGACGACTCGTGCTCTCCAGAAGCACTGGTAAAGAAAATAAAAATATATGATGATAAAGTTTTTCTCATTCATTCTAGATCAAGGACCATAGAAACTGCTGTATAAGAAATCATTGCAAAATCATACCCACGGGCATTACACAAAGAATCAATTTCATCAATGAAGATTGTGCTGGGAGCATAAGCTCTTGCAAGATCAAAGAGGCAGCGAACCATGCGCTCACTTTCTCCTCTCCATTTTGAAGCCAATGTTGCTGATGATACATTGAAAAAAGTTGTTCCACACTCCGTCGCTACTGCTTTTGCCAAGAGAGTCTTCCCTGTCCCAGGAGGGCCAAACATAAGGACACCTTTCCAAGGTCGACGAATACCCTAACCAAAACACGGAAATGACAATTAAAGGAAGGTCAAGGCACATACTCTTTTAACTTCTAAACATGATAAATAATATGACAATGTGACCTTCAATGCATGTGCGCAAACGACTCTAAAATCCAAGCATGCACGCACATCGTCTACATGTCCATGACACGTACAATTTACAAACATGCATAATAAAAGCATGAATGCATCCATTTATTTTTCTTATCTCAGTAATCACACTAAAAGCCGTAACTCATATTGAAAATCCTCACAGAACGAAGATCATGTACATATATTCTGCAGTTAATATTTCTTGTTGGGGCATCAAAATGCTTGAAGACAGTCCGATTGATTATAAAATTTTGCCCCTTAGAATCGATCCTTCATCAATGATGAGAATTCTTATTCCAGAATCCACATTGAACTGCAAAAGAAACTGTCTACTCATTTCGTTGAGCTGAAGAGCCTCAGTGCAACATTTTAATCGACACAAGCCCTCTAGTCAAAATAATGTCCACAGAAATATTTGTGCCCCATTTCATCAATTTCAATTCAGTTTAACACAAGCTTGGTAGCTCATCAGCTTCTTCAAACATTTAGCTGTGGAAATTTCATCCAGCAAAGGACTTAGATCTAAAGCTTCTCCATTATCAAACATCATAGCACCTTATTATGGAATCATCTTCTTTTACATTGCCATTTCTTTAGCTCCGGTGTTTCTTATTACATCTCATCCGATAGATCTGCATAAAAACAAACATAAATATGCACATTTTCTTTCCTGCAGAAGAGGATCTTGTTATTACCGTACGTACCGAACCTAACGTACTGTTCCACCTTGATCAGGTGATAGGACAGCTGCAGCCAGTAGAAGCCTGAAGGTGCTCCAACAACAAAAAAATGTAGGAATAGAAGGGAAGAACAAATCCCAGCGCTCCAAGATAAGAGCATTTCTGGCTTGCAAAATGAATCAAAGGCTCAATAATCCACAACAACAAGCGTACAAACCAGAAGTCATTTGAAACGGAGAGAGATGTGGGACAACTGAAGTAAGAGAAGAAGAGCATTCTCCCATGAGTGTTTGATGTAGTGATAATTTTATGCACACGGTCTCTTGTATAACTCGAAAATGTACAAGGGAAGCTCACTGTAGGGAGACTCCTAAACCCCCCTTTCTTTCTCCAAATAAGAACACTGAACTGCAACAGAAGGTATTTATTCCATTTACTGATATCAATGTAAGTAAAACATTGTAAAAAGAACCAAAAGAGCCATCAAACCATTCACAGGAAGATAAAAGCTTCAAATTATCATTCCAATTCAAATGTGTACACAAAAGTGGTAAAATAGAGTCCTCACACAGACTGTACAATAGAAGCTAAGAATGCATGTAATTGGCACCAGTTAAATAGCACCACTGAGCCATAAGGAATCTAGTGTTCTCATGATCAACATAGTGAGTCAAAGCACATGCATTAGGATTACCTACAAAAGTAACATGAATCTTGCCCAAGAGTGTCAATGACTGAAGGCATATGCAAAAGGGATCAATATGGCAACTTTAAAGGCAAGGAATTACCATCAATACAAAGTACAGGCAGCAATTTCTTCCATATACAAACAATAAGTGGAGTAACATTAGAGCATGATTTCAAAGGGGCAAGAAGAGATGTTAGACCAAATGTCTAGATCCCGAATGGCTCTTGAACTACATTGCTCCACCATTAATAAACTTTCGCAGAAGCAATGTCCATGGCTAAGAGAAACGGAAGAACTAAACATAATGATGGGCATGCATGTGGGTAATAACTGTAAGAAAATAACAACACAGCGGAATAGACCTATAGACAGAGTTGAGAGAAAAACGCAGACAAAGATACATGCAGACTGAAAGATAGAGAACTCAAATTCTCAAATTGCCGAGCGTAATGCAATTACAATGATGGTGTTGTCCACCCGTACGCTCCCAATGTGGAGCTTAGATGGCGATCTAGACAGACTCTAGATGGAGGGCTTACTAGTGCGCAATGCTATATAAAGCTCAACATGGGTCGTGCTTATATAACTTTTACAAGGTGGTTCGGTATAGATAAACGTAGTCGGGAGATACAAAATAGTCGGTAAAATATACGATCCGACAATATCTCCACGATCAGAAGTCCTACAGTCTCGGCCCTACGGGCCGGGGGGATAGGCCCCCGAGACCCTGCAAAAGGGGGCAAGCCCCCCTCTGCACTCCCCCCATTAAGGTTCTATGGGGAAACCGTGCGATGCCACACGGCCTTTATTTTCACCTTAAATGGCAACCCAATGGCCTGAAAGTTTATGCCCTACCTAACCTAACGGCTAGGCTCACAAAGATCATCTACAACCATCAACGGTCACACATAGACCTCATCTAACTTGGAAGTTCGGGTTCCACAAATGTCCGAGCTCTCATAATGGCTTCTTCTCATAATGGGGGCTTTACAACTTAGAGCACCATGGATCATTTGTGGTCATATGAGGGTGGAGTATTGAGCATATCTAACACCCCCCCTCAATGTCCACCCTACGGTGAACTAGCTCCTTGGTCCAATCCCAAGCTTTGGAAAGTGTCAAAGAAGTTGCTCTCTCCCAAGAGCCTTGGTGAAGATGTCTGCTCCATTTTCTTCAGTAGGACAATAGCTTATCTCCGCGACCCCGTCCTCAATCAACTCACACACATAGTGATACTATTGGCTCAAAAAGCTCATGGATCTCCGCATGAAGGAGGGTACACAAATGTCGGTACACCTCAACGAGTTCAACTCAATTTTCAGCCAGCTTACGAGCTTGAAATTTGAGATTGACGAGGAGTTCAAGGCTACTTTCTTGCTGTGCACATTGCCCGAGAGCTGGGATACTTTTCGGACAGCCTTGAGTAGCTCTAATGCTACACTTACGTATGCTGATGTAGAGGGCTCTCTTCTCATGGAAGAGATGAACAGGAAGAACACCTCTTCAGTGGTTGCATCTAATGCATTGCACATGAGGAGCAGATCTCAGCATAGAGATGAAAATGATGTAAAAGGCAAAAGACATAGTAAGTCGCGTAGCCAAAAGGATGTAATGTGTCACCATTGTGGCAAGAAAGGCCACTATAAACATGAATGCTATGCGTGGAAGAAAGAGAAGAGCAAAGAAGAAGAAACCAATGCAAAGGACAAAGGGAAAACAAAGAAGAGTTCAGTGGTCATTGAAGAAGCAAACATGGCTAGTGGTTGTGACAACAAGAGTAGCAATGATGTGTTGAATGCTTCTTCTTTGGATGCACACACTCTTGTTTTGGGCTCTGACGAACATATGCACATATGGATACTTTACTCAGGTGCATCTTTTCATGTGACACCAAACAAAGAATGGTTCTCTGAGTATAAAGGTGGGAGACATGGTACGGTGCACTTGGGTGATGATTATGCATGCGAGATAGCATGCATAGGCAGTGTGCATTTGTCCTTTGCGGATGGTATGACTTTTATATTGCAAAATGTGTGACATATGCCACAATTGAGAAAGTGTCTCATTAGCACTGGTGCACTGGATGATGCTGGATATCACACTACTTTTGGTGATAAAAAATGGAAAATATGTAAAGGTGCTAGGATCGTTGCCAAAGGTTCCAAATGTGACACCTTGTATCCTTTGTATGTTTCTAGTGTGTGTGATCATGTTGTCGGGGAGCAGCCGAGTGTTTCTTTGTGGCATGGCCGGTTAGGACACATGAGTAAAAAGGGAATGGAAACTCTCTCTCGTTGTGGTTATTTGCCATGTTTGAAATTTGCTAATTTCTCACATTGTGAACATTGTATTTTTGGCAAGCATGCTCAAACATCGGATAAAAAGGTACTTACTTCTAAACCTTCAGAGTTAGATTTAGTGCACTCTGATGTGTGTGAAATGCCACAACTGTCTTTAGGGGGAAAGAAATATTTTGTTTCTTTCATCGATGATGCGACCCGCAAGTTGTGGGTGTATCCGATTCGTCTAAAAAGTGATGTATTGGATACATTTGAAAGGTTTCTTGCATATGTTGAGAATCAAACAGGCAAGAAACTCAAGTCTCTACACTCAGACAATGGTGGGGAGTATGTATCAAAGGTCTTTCAGGACTTTTGTGACACTAAGGGTATAAAAAGAGACTTCACAGCTCCTTTTAACCCTCCCCAAAATGGAGTTGGTGAGAGGATGAATAGGACTATACAAGAGAAAGTCCAGTGTATGCTGTCACATGCTTCGTTACCCCATGTTTTTGGGCAGAAGCTATTAGTACAGCTGTTCACCTAATAAATAGATCACCAAGTAAGACTTTGGGTGGGAGAGTGCCCGAGGAGGTGTGGTCTGGCAAGCCACCCTCATATGCACATTTGAGAGTGTTTGGTTGTGAGGCTTATGTTCACATCCGGAGTAAACTACGCACCAAACTTGAACCCAAGTCTTCTAAATGTATTTTCCTAGGATATGGTGAGAAAGGTGAAATGGGGTATAGATTGTGGGATCCCGTAATGAGGAAAGTATACGCAGCAATGATGTCATCTTCAATGAGAAATGCATGCATAAACACCCTATGAAGACCGAGGAAGTCAAGAGGGTTATTTTTCGGGAAGATGTACCTTATGGACAGCCACAAAGGCCCAATGTACAGCAGCATTTTGATGCTGAAAATGGTGCTGAAAATCAGCCAATAAGTGCTGAAAATCAGCAAACAGGTGTTGAAAATCAGCCTAATAATGTTGCCATTGATGCACTACAGATTGAGCAGAAGTGGGATGCTCAAAGACAGCCGGCTGATGCTATACAACCGGATGAACAGCCCGCCGATTTTGATGATTTGCAGGCTGAAAATCCACCTGCTATGGATCATTGGGTGCACAGGTCGAGTCGGGAGACACGTGCTTGGTATCAAAAGTTTGATGCTTTTATGAGATCTCTCGGTCACAAAAGATGTAATGCAGATCATTGTTTATATACAAAAAAGGGAACAGATGGAAGTCTCCTATTGCTGATTTTGTATGTTGACGACATGCTTCTTGGGGGTAAAAATGTTAAAGAACTGGATGCATTACAGCAAAGCTTACATGAGCGTTTTGCTATGAAAGATCTTGGTGATGCAAGTCATATTTTGGGTATGTGTATCTTTCGAGATAGGATAAAGGGTCTTCTTTACCTATCTCAGAAAGATTATGTCACAAAAGTTGTACAGCGTTTCAATATGGAGGGGGGAAAGGCAATTCATACTCCGTTACCTCCATACCAGTGTGGTTAGCAACGGGATGGCAACGTCGTAGGCAACGCGTTAGCAACGCGTTAGCAACGTGATGAAGTTGCGAACCTAAAGTTGCGATAAAGTTGCCTATAATTCAATTTTTTTTATCAATTTTTTATTATTTTTTTAGATTTTCAATACCCAGCTGTATAAATCCTCTTATAAATGCTTTAATATATGCAAAAACACACATAAGCATTATATATCAACGTTTAAACATTTCATATATAGATCATTTGACGTCGACACCTGACCTGCATTTCAACTTAGAAATTTGATCACAATGTGAATGCACATTAACTTTTAATATAGATCACATTTCAAACTTCATAGAAATACTCAATAAATTCACAAATCACCCTTAAAACTCAAATACTCAAGTGACAAGAATGGAGATGGAACTTGGAAGTGAGCAATGAGCACATGCCACAAAATACAATAATCAATTATAATGCAAAATCTAGGTACATGAGTCATCTCAAAGAGTCAAAATAAAAGTCAAGAGTCAAGACAATCATACTATCATCTAAATGTCTGATGTCATAAATACATATCCAATGTCCATAACCACTGATGACTGATCAATGACTCATCAGTCATGAGTCATGACTCATGTGACATGTCCAAATAAATATACAAATATAAGTCAGTCCAAGAGTCAATCATCAGAATCTGACTCAGTATCTGATGAAAACTCATCCTCATCAGGCTCATCCTCATCCTCATCCTCATCCTCATCCTCTCTACCATGTGGAGCGGAACTAGTAGAGGCCCCTGCAAATGCTACGGCTCGTGATCGAGTACGTCTCTGGGAGCGAGTCTGATGCTGTGGCTCGGTCAACTCCTGATATAACATGCTGTAAAGGTCCAACTCCTCTGAAGGTATAGTAGGCATCTCATGGACCTTCTCTATGTCAATGTGGTCAATGTTGACATGTCGCACATCTGCTGTATGACCTCCGCTCTCCAAAAGGCGCAAGTTGCAGTGGCAATATACTAGCCGCTCCAACTGTGCAGTAGATAAGCGATTCCTCTTCTTTGTGTGGAAGAGGGCCCAAGTGCTCCAATTTCTTTCACATGGACTAGCGCTACAGTCCTGTGAAAGAACGCGGATGGCAACTGATCTCTGCATGTTCCATAAAAAGTATGCATTATTTGCTTGAATTATGAGTTCAAAATTATGAATTAAAATTTAAATGAAACTTAGAAGTTTGTACTTACTACTTACCAACTCAGGTGCAGATAGGCCATATTTCTCCCACCAAGACACAGGTGACAACTGACTAGACCGGAGCATGGCGGTATCTTTCCCAAAACTACCCCCATAGTTCCGGAATAGTAGGAGCTGATCCTCAAGTGTCAAGCGCATATCAATATCATCAGGATATAATCTACCTATGTATGAAGTCCATGCACTGTCAAGCTCATGATCCAACATCTGCCTCTCAGTTCTCCATAATGGGTGTAGAATGTGAGCCATACCATGAATCGATCGATGGAACCAACCCCATCGATCCCTCCATATAGATCTAATCTCATCAAGCCTATTTATCCAAGAGTCAAGAATCAAGAATCAATGTGAATGCAGGTGACATGTCATTGATGATTGGTAATATAAATAAGAATAATAAAATTTGAATGTAACATTATCAAAATGCATATGGCATACCTGTCTGAAGAAATAGAAGTGCATCGACCAAGGGACTCCCCAACGCGGTCCATATACTCGTAAACGAGGCCTATAGTACTCCCCTCCATGTCAACAATGCGTAGCATGGAGTATAGAGGCTGCATCACTCCCACCAAAGCCTCTACCTCTCTCCAAAAACTGTCACTCAAACATGTAATGCGTACTGACTCTGCTTTACTGCATGTATGGCCACTCCATGCAAGCCACTCCTGAGAAACAACTGTCTGCATAAGTGATTGCCTCACTCGAAGCAATCTCTCCATCACAATGCACATATAAGCAAATCTAGTCTTTGCTGGCCTAAGAAGCTCCAAATCACTGTATGATCTGAAAATGGAAAGCAACTTTGGCCTCTTCGTGAACAAGGTGACCACTCTCTGACATGTGGAAAAAATATCATGTATCCAAGGGACCTTCCCAACATCCTCAATCAATAAGTCTATGCTATGAGCTGCACATGGAGTCCATACAATGGATGGGAACTCCTGCTCTAACATCCGCCCCATGGAAACACAATTACTTCCGTTGTCCGTTATGACTTGGACAACATTCTGCACTCCAATCTCCAAGACTGCCTGTCTGATATGTCCAAAAATGTACTCCCCTGTGATGGATAGGCCTGGAGTAGATGCATCAATGGCACGTAGGAACATGGTACCTTTGCAACAATGAACAAGTATATTATATACATTTCTTTTCCTAATGTCTGTCCATCCATCACACATCAAAGTGCAGCCATATTTCTTCCAAGTATCCGCCATAGGCTCCAATTGCTTTCGCACAATTTCTTTTGTTCTTCTCAGCTCACTTCCTCTTAGCTCTTCATAAGAAGGCCCTTCCCACTCAATCCCAAGCCTACTCACCATTTTCATGGCCTCTTTCCATGCGGGAGTGCGCACCACATTAAAACTTAAACCACATTTAATGAAGAGCCTCATAATACCTTGGGTGGCCTCCTGCTTCCCTTGCTTTTGCAAACTAGCCCGTATGGATGATGCATGTAGGCTGCCACGACCTGTAGCAATGCTCTGACTCTCCCGTGGTCTCTTTTGCTGCTGCCCTGATGCATGTGCTACCTCCTCTGTCTCCAAGTCCTCAACAAGAGGGGCTGAAGGAAACTCCCCTTGAGATGCATGGGATGAATGTCCTGGAGGAATAGAGCTCTGTGCACTACTAAGTGTTTCTGTTGATGCTCTAACCCCTCTTCTCATTTCCCGTGCTGCAACCCATTCCAAAAGCTCTTCTTTCATCTTCTCTGGCATTGGTTTAGAGCAAGGACCAACTCCTATACCTCCAAAACGTGCTAAATGTGCTTTTATTCTATCTGCCCCTCCTGTCCCTTTGTACCCACACAAATTGCAGGTCCATCTCTCACTACCTCCTGTTCCAAACTTTCCTTGGCTCGTGACATATTGCCAACAGCCTTGTTTAGCTCTAGGCATGATGGTTGAAAGTTCTTGACTGCTGTAAACTCTCTCTCTCTCTCTCTCTCTCTCTCTCTCTCTCTCTCTCTCTCTCTCTCTCTCTCTCTCTCTCTCTCTCTCTCTCTCTCTCTCTCTCTCTCTCTCTCTCTCTCTCTCTCTCTCTCTCTCTCTCTCTCTCTCTCTCTCTCTCTCTCTCTCTCTCTCTCTCTCTCTCTCTCTCTCTCTCTCTCTCTCTCTCTCTCTCTCTCTCTCTCTCTCTCTCTCTCTCGACTTGTCTCTGCCCGCGTTGTGCTCACTGCTCTGGAAGACTGGTCACTGGAATGAAATGACAAAGGGCCCTCCAGCGGGCCGTTTTCGGCCCGCTGGAAGGGCCCTTTTTTTTTTAAATATACGCAACGCGTTGCGAACGCGTACGCAACGCGGCGTTGCGTTGCGTACGTTGCGAAGGTTCGCAACGCGTTGCGTATGCAACACTGCCTCCATACGTGAAACTTAGTGCTGATGATTGCCCAAAATCGGATGACATGCGGGCTGAAATGACCGAATTCCTTATGCATCAGCAGTTGGCAGCTTAATGTATGCTATGGTCGCCACACGTCCAAACATTGCATTTGCGGTGGGAGTGGTGAGTAGATACATGAGCAACCCCGGCAAAAAGCATTGGGAAGCAGTGAAAGGTATCTTGAGATACTTAAAGGGCACAAAAGACTTGTTCATTTGCTTTGGGAAGTCAGAAAAGACTTTGCTGGACATCCAGATTGCAGAAAGTCTACTGCAAGATATGTATTTACTTTCACATGTGGTGCAGTGTCTTGGATATCTAGACTGCAAACATGTGTTGCTTTATCCACCACAGAGGCTGAGTATGTAGCTGCTACTGAGGCCTGCAAAGAAGCCTTATGGCTTATGCGTTTGGTGGATGAGCTTCACATTAGCGCAAAGATTCCCATGTTCCATTGTGATAGTCAGAGTGCTATCATGTTGGCTAGGAATCCTGTTTTTCATGCCAAGACAAAGCACATTGAGGTGAAGTATCATTTTATCAGAAGCTTGCTTGAAGCTAAATCTATTGAGCTTCTTAAAGTACACGGGGATGACAATTCTGCAGATCTCTTGACAAAGAGCTTGCCACCGGAGCGGTTTGCATATTGCCGCAAGCTGATGGGCATTGGGTGAGTAAGTTGAAAAATCAGCTCTTGTATCATAGTTAGCTGATTTTTTTTTGGCACATTGCCTTTAGGTGGGAGTTTGTAGAAATAAAGGCCATGTGGCCTATGACCATTTAAATGGTCCCTAGGGTGTGAACACCCTTGTTTATACTTACTTACTCACTTAAGCTAATAAATAAAACTAAATGCCCAACATAATACGTACGTGACAGGGGCTTCCACATATCGATTGATTTTATCTCTCTCTCTCTCTCTCTCTCTTTCTCTCGCACAGGTATCATTCCAGTGCGTGCCCTCTTGTGCTCCCATCACAGGTTATCTCCAGCGCCCTCTTCTGGTCAAACACAAACAAATAATAAGACGAACGAAATGAAAATAAGAGTTATAAAAATTAAGGTTAATAAACAAATAACTAAGTTTTAAATATACATACACACACACAGATATATATATATATATATATATATATATATCTATATATATATATATATATATATATATATATATATATATATATATATATATATATATATAAACTTTTTAAAAAGAATAAACAAATAACTAAAATAATAATAAAGTAAAAATAATAATGACAAAAATAAAAGAACAGAAGCCTAAAATAAAAATATACTTGTTACGAAGTAAGAACGTCCTTACCTTTTTTTTATCTTTCATGAATGAATACCTTTTTGAACAAGCAAAGAGATTAGTTACCAACACTGAACTACAAATGAAGACCTCCTTGAACATAGACGAGAAAACCTAACAATTGAGAGCAACCAACGCCATACTTAGATAAATGAGAAATATTTTAATCAATATAAGGCATTCGTATCATGTCAATGCTAGCGAATTCCGGTTCTAATCTTTTATCATAAATGTCTACATCCAAACCAAAAGGAGATTGAAATATTTTTAGATCTAGGAAAGCACAAGAATCACCATGTGAAGTACAATTGCGTTCGGTGTGTGTAGAAGTGCGAGAGACACACGAGAAGCACACACAAGGAGCACAAACGCAACAAAACACACGGAGAAGACGATAGCTGAAATAGCTCTCTATTGACGATGAATTGAACTGAAGTAAAAGCTGAATAATATCCCTAAGTACAAAGTACCACCACATATGAGTGAATCATGTATGTGGTAACATGGGGAAAAAACCTCTAACCAACACTAGAGTAAAAAGTGGCCATGTATAGGAAAAAGGTTCACATCAAAAGCTACTTAAGGAACACATAAGTGTAACAAACCCCCGTGGAGCGAATGATGTGAACACATACAGGGAGTGACAGATCAGCCCCCACAAGGTAATAAGCCTAAAGCTTTGCGAAAAGCTTCAAACTTTTGCCGTGGAAAAGATTTGGTGAATATGTCTGCCACATTATCTTGTGTAGGCACATATACCAAATCAATATCTCGTGCATGAAGGCGCTCTCTCACATAGTGATAATGCACCTCAATATGTTTGGCCCGTGCATGAAACATTGGGTTTCGTGCAAGAGCCAAAGCACTCTGACTATCCGTGAGAATATGCGTAGCAACATCAATCTCCATGCAAAGATCCATCAATAGGCGTCTCAGCCATATACACTCCACTGTAGCTGTGAAAACTGCCCTGTATTCAGCTTCACAACTCGATGTCTCCACTGAAGGTTTCTTTTTACTCAAGCAAGATATGCACGAGTCTCCATGGAAAAAGTAATTACCACTAGTGGACACGCGAGTATCATAACAACCAGCCCAATCACTATCTACAAAAGCATGCAAGAATGGCTGAATATCTCTGCCATAAAAGAGACCTAAGCTCAAAGTGCCTCTGAGATATCTAAACACACGTTTTATTCCTTGTCAATGCTTAGTGCGAGGGCTATGCATGAATCGACTCAACTGAGAAACTGCATACTGTATATCCGGCCTTGTGTTGCATGCATATATAAGACATCCCAGAGCTTGCTGATAAAGAGAAGTGTCAAATGCATCACTGGAATCCTCAATTGAGAACCTGCATCATGTCTCAATTGGTGTGGAAACTGGCTTACAATCCTCAAAGTCAAAACACTGAAATAGTTTTTCAACATACTTTGCTTGATGCATAACAATTCCCCCCTCAACGGATACGAATTGGATGCCAAGATAGTAGCTCAAAAGACCAAGATAACTGACATCAAAAGTACGTTGCAAATCAGCCATAAGAATGTCGAGTTTTGCATCACATGACCCAGTCAAGAGTATGTCATCGACATAAAGAACAAGCACTGTAAGATCAGCCCCATCTTTGCGTACATGGAGTGTGCTTCCAATTGGACTACATGTGAAGCCAAGAGCAATCAAGTGCTTATGGATTTTGTCATACCATGCACGTGGAGCTTGCTTGAGACCATACAAGACTTTATGCAAGCGACAAACCATATGCTCTTTCCCTTTCATAGCAAATCAAGGAAGTTGCTTCACATAAACCTCTTCTTGCAAATCACCATTCAAGGCTGTTTTTATATCCAACTGATGCACTTTCCAACCTCGATGTGCAGCCAATGCAACCACGGTACGAATGGTAAGTCATGCGTGAAGTAGGTGCAAAATTTTTCTCATAGTCAATGCCATATTTTTGTGCATATCCTTTGGCAACAATCTAGCTTTGTAGCGATCAATGCTACCATCAGACTTTCTCTTAATCTTGTAAACCCACTTTGTACCAATGGCATTCTTTCCTTTTGGCAATTCACATAACTCCCAAGTACCATTCCTATGTATGGAATCCATTTTTGATTGCATGGCACTCATGCATTGTGGATCGTCACATGCATCTTCAAAAAAAAGTGGCTCTTCATTACATCCTGTAGCAATAAGAGAATAATCCACCAAATTAATTGATGCATGGTGAGAGCTTGATCTTGTTCTACCAAGTAAGGGTGAACTCAATTTGCTATCCTGCAAAGTTTGTTTCAACCACTTTGGCATAGTTTGTGCACTCTTGATAAACATGCGTTCATTATGTAAAACATCTTGAATATGTATATCATGCATGGGCTGAATTTCATGCTCATTTTTAGCCATATTTTGACGCAAATGGTCAGTCATATATGGTTGGAAATTTCCAGCAGTTTTGACAATTTTTGGCTGAAAATTTTCAACCATGTTTGGCTGGAAATTCTCTGCATTTTCAGCACTATTTTGCTGGAATTTTTCAGCCCTTTGAGCCTCAGATGGCTGGTCTACATGACCATAGTCAAGCACACCATTTTGGAACAAAGGCATGAGTGTATCGAACAAATCTTGTGAGCTAACTGTTGGCTGTTTTTTGCATTCAAGTAGAGGGAAAATTGAATTTTCAGCAAATACCAGATCTCGGCTCACAATAATTGTGTTCGTCAATGGATGGTACAAACGATATCCCTTACTTTCAGCACTATAACCAACAAATATACATTTCTTTGTCTTGTCATCAAGTTTGTGACGTTGTTGTGATGGCGCAAGAGCATATGCCAAACAATCAAACACACGCATATGACTAACCATAGGTTTATGACCATTCCAAGCCTCATATGGAGTGATGACTTTCAATGCTTTTATAGGGAAATGATTCAACACATAATTTGCACACATGACCGCTTCCATCCAAAACTTATCAGCAAGATGCTTTCCTTTAACCATACATCGTGCCATTTCAAGTAGAGTTTTATTTTTATGCTCGACAAGACTATTTTACTGAGGTGTATATGGCACCGTACATTGGTGTGAAATACCTCTTTCACGAAGAAAAGCATTAAAATCATGTGACATGTATTCACCACCACGATCAGTGCGTAGAGTCAAGAGCTTTTGTGAAGAAAAATTTTCAGCCATAGCTAAAAATGCTTTGAAGCAAGAAAATACCTCATTCTTTGCTTTCATAGAATACACCCATGTATAGCGAGTAGCATCATCAATGAAGGTAACAAAATATACATGCTTCCCAAAAGATGGAGTCTTGATGGGACCACATACATCACTATGAACAAGCTGCAATTTTCTTATAGCGTGTGTATGACTATCTTTTGGAAAAGAACCAGCATGCATTTTTCCAAGAATGCAACCTTCACATGCATGCTTTTCAATGGACTCAAGTGTAGGCAAGCCAATAACCATGTCCTTCTTTTGCAAGTAGAGCAAACTATTGAAGTTCAAGTGACCAAAACGAGCATGCCAAAGCTCCATTTCAGCCATGGAAGAAGTATGAGCAACCAAGGCATCCGAGGCAGCCCTCTTGTATGTATACATGCGATACAAGCCATTACATAATGTACCGGACATCACGATAACATCACCATTGCTGAAATCATGAACCATACACTTATCATCAACAAAGTGTACATGAAGTCCAGCTTTGGCAATCAACAGAACTGAAATTAAGTTCTTCTTTATATCGGGCACATACAATGCATTTTTCAAGAGAACCACACCTCCATTTGCAGCCATAAGCTCAATTTCTCCTAATCCAATGATAGGATAAGAGGCATTGTTTGCACACACCACATGTCCTCCTTTGGGTGCATCTTTCAAAGAGGCAAAAAATCTTTTGCATGTTGTTATGTGTTTTGAAGCACCACTATCAAAGAACCAATCCGAATCAGCCTCACTCACAACCATACATTTAGAGTGCAAAGAAGCATCATAATGACATGTAACAACACATGCCCAAAAATCTTGAGCCATGTTAGCTTCATCATTCTTTACATTCGCTGAATTTTCAGCAATAGACATACCAAATTCCTTCTTCTTTTCATGGCGTTTAGCAAGCTTTCTACACTCATCAATAGTATGACCAGCCTTTCGGCAATATTTGCATCTCTTCTTCTTTTGCAACTCAGCATCATTAGAGGAATGAGTGGAAGAAGAAGCTTGAGGCTTTGATTTTGAATAACCCAAAGCTGAGTTTTCCCCTTTTGTGAGATAACAACTGCTTGCGTTCCCTCAATCAAATCACTCCTATTCACTCTGGATTGCTCTTCTTGCAAAAGAAGAGACACAACCTCATCAAATGCATACATATTAGGATTTCCTTTTGCAACCAAACAGAGTCTAGTAGCAAAGCTTTGAAAAGATTTTGGCAATCCTTTCAACAATGTAGAAATGAGTGATGCATCGGGAATAATCTCATCTATGTTTGCCAATTGCTCTTTCAAGTCCATGATGCGAGTCACATACACATCCACCGACTCATTTTCAGCCATACATACATCCTCAAGTTGCTTTGTCAAATATGCAACACGTGTTTAAGTACACACGGCATACAAAGAAGCAAGAGTATCCCATGCCTGTCGTGATGTAAAACATGACGGAATGTGTGGAACTATATGACGTTTCACAAAAAGCGCAATCAAAGCATGAGGTTGAGCATCTTTTTCATCCCATCTAAGCTTCTCCTGTGTAGGTGGAGAAGGAGAAACCACTATACTCGAAGAAGAAGCTCCATCTGTGACAATAGATTGTGAAGTAGAAGATCCTGTAGGTCTTCAATCTACATCTGTCACTATGTTCCAAAGTTGTTTAGCAACAAGAACATGCTTCATCATGTAAGACCACATCGGATAGTTCGTCCCATCAAGCTTATCTTCAGCTTGAAGCATGCCAAACAAGTCATTGCTTCCCGCCATTTCACAAAAGAACAAGAACGTGACAAAATCTTCACTTCGACGAAAGCTAAAATGAATGCTAAAATTTCAGCTCATAAACCGTCACTCTAATGGCAATTCAGATCGCACAAATGGCTTCGAAATGGGGGTAAAACCTCATAGCAACTATTAGAAATGTTTCTTTGCTGATGAATTTCATTGTTCTATGCTCGGAAGTCGATTTGCACGGTTAAAAGTGTGCGCGCGTCGCAACGCGAAAAACCGAAACCTGAGAAAGAGCTGAACGTGCTCTGATACCACTGTTGGGTGTGTGTAGAAGTGCGAGAGACACACGAGAAGCACACACAAGGAGCACAAACGCAGCAAGACACACGGAGAAGACGATGGCTGGAATAGCCCTCTCTATTGACGATGAACAGAACTGAAGTAAGAGCTGAATAATATCCTTAAGTACAAAGTACCACCACATATGAGTGAATCATGTATGTGGTAACATCGGGAAAAAACCTATAGCCAGCACTAGAGTAAAATGTGCCCATGTATAGGGAAAAGGTTCACATCAAAGCTATTGAAGGAACACATAAGTGTAAGTGTAGAAGTGCGAGAGACACACGAGAAGCACACACAAGGAGCACAAATGTAGTAAGACACACAGAGAAGACGATGGCTCGAATAGCTCTCTCTATTGACAATGAACTAAACTGAAGTAGGAGCTGAATAATATCCCTAAGTACAAAGTACCACCACATATGAGTGAATCATGTATGTGGTAACATGGGAAAAAACCTCTAGCCAGCACTAGAGTAAAAAGTGTCCATGTATAGGAAAAAGGTTCACATCAAAGCTACTCAAGGAACACATAAGTGTAAGAAATTGAACTCACAAAAATTTTTGGGATCAATACCACCACCAAAAGCATCATTGTTTAAATACATAAAATCTTGAAAAGAACTAAAATCAAGAACAAACACATCATCTACAAAGCGTCTAATATTAGAAGGTTTGTGTATAATGATATGACAAGTATTAGCTAAAACAAGTCTTTTCATAAATTTCAAATTCATAAGTAAAAAGATAAAAATTAGTAAGAAAGACAATGTGTATTTGTATGTGTATGTGTATGTGTATGTGTATGTGTATGTGTTTGTGTATGTGTATATGTGTATGTGTGTGTGTATGTGTATGTGTATGTGTATGTGTGTGTGTATGTGTGAGTGTATGTGTGTGTGTGTGTGTGTATGTGTATGTGTATGTGTATGTGTATGTGTATGTGTATGTGTATGTGTATGTGTATGTGTATGTGTATGTGTATGTGTATGTGTATGTGTATGTGTATGTGTATGTGTATGTGTATGTGTATGTGTATGTGTATGTGTACGTGTACGTGTACGTGTACGTGTATGTGTATGCGTATGTGTATGTATATGTGTGTGTGTATGTGTATGTGTATGTGTCTATGTGTGTGTATATATGTATGTGTATGTGTTTATGTAGGTTTACTCCATTGTTACGCCAAAGCTCAAGCCACCGTTTTCTGGTGACAACAATTCCACATCAAGTATATCATATATGTAGCAACTGGTTAGTGTTACATCAATTGGCAAGCTGTGATTATCACGTATGTACTATGGACTAGTTTGCGACATTTTCAGGACTATTTTCAGCATGTTCTCAAGACTCATGGTTATACAACACCCTATGGAGCTTAAAGTGGTTGCTTGTTATCTTTTGCATTGACACTTAGAGCAGCTGCATTATCTTGCTGTGTGTGTTTTGTATACAGCACCATACCAGCTTGCCTTAATATTATACTCCTGTATACAGCAGCTTACTACTGTCCATACCATTTAGTACACGGCAGCCTGATATATTCTTCTTAGAGTGTGACTTCTAGCCTTGTTTATTTGCAAGAGAATGACTAAAACCTAGTGCAAATCATGTGAAAAATAAAAATCTGGTGAGATTGCAATGGTCAAGTCGAAAAATGGGTTTCTGTCTGCAAGTCAGCAACAAGTCAGGAATAGGTCAAGTAAAAGATACCTAACGTGTCATAATCCAACCATGGCTGCACCTACTGGAGACCAACTTCGTTGGGATGGTAGAGATGCTCAGCACATGCATTGATAGCTTTGTTTGTCAAACGTGCCATTATCCCTCACATTCACTCGTCCAAGACAACAAAGAATGCTTGGGATACACTTACAGCTTATAGCAGGCAAGAAATGAGGCTCGTATTGGTTACCTTCTAAAACTATTGGAGATTCAGCGTATAAATAAAGGAGACATTGGACAGTTTTTTGACAAAGATCAAAGCTTTGTAACAAGAGTTGATTTCTACGGATGAAATCTTGCCAGATGATCATGTCATAAAGAGTTGTCCTAAATTGGTTACAAAAGAGGCAAAGAAGAAAGAGACTGGAATGGTTATTGTTTCGACCTCTAGACCTTAAACAGAGTCTTCCAATCTTGTTGAGAATAAATAATGGGCATCTACTACTATTTGCAGCTATAAACCATCTTCTCATGAGCAGTTGCCAATGTGTTTCTGCAATAGACTCAGATGTTTGGTATTTCGATAGTGGGGCAACCAAACATATTATCTCGGACCACAGTTATGCAAACACCTTCATTTGGGAACTACCTTTACTTCATGACTTTTATTGATGACTTCTCCAAGCACGCATGGGTGTATCCATTGAAAGCAAAGTCCAAAGTGTTTATGTGCTTCAAATAGTTCTTGGTTATGGCTGAAAAACTGTCATCATGTAAATTGGGCATCCTCCATTCAAATTGAGGGAGGGAGTACATGTCTTCTGATTTGAATGCATTTCTGACTAAGCATAGGATAAAACATTAGTGTACAATGTCTTATACACCTCAACAAAATGGAGTTGCTGAAAGAAAGAACAAGTCTCTCATGAAAATGACGAGGTGTATAGTCAAAAGTTAGGTTGCACTTAACAAGAGAGAAACGGAAAGCATTTGAAATTTTTTTTTTTTAAATATTGTGCTTTTTACATTGTGGCTTCATGAAATATTTCCTAAATTCAAGGAATTGAGTGAATGATTAAGCTTTGTTCGTATCTTCCTTGTGTCTATCGATATCTTTCTTTCTTCAATTTTTGTTGTGCTTCTATTAATGATCCATTGAAATGTCATGAAGGTTTCTATTCTCCTCAAATAAAGAGAAAGATTGTTTTCGAACTCAAAACTGATGCTAAATGATGCAAGATCAACAACAAATTGTAGCCCTAAAGTATTACTAGGAAGGATAGAGACAAATATAGGGAAAGCAAATAATAGAATATAGACTTAAGCATAAGTTCCTAACTACCAAGGTTGATCATGCTCTTCTAATCAAGATCACATGTGCTTATCCATATCTATCCAAAAAATAAAAAATACAAAAACAAGATGATATGGTTTAACATGAATAATTGATGGATGAAATAGTGTCAACATCCACTCCACCAATGTCATCTTGAACATCTTCTTCTGACATTTTTGTTTTGCCATCATTCTTTTTGAAGCAAAATTCTATTCTCTGTGTTTTGTATGGGTTAAAAGCAAAACAATTTGCTTCTTTGTGGGATGCTCTTCCACAATGCTTGCATTTTTTGAGTTTTTTGACTTTTGTTGTACATGAACTTCCATTGAGGTTTTCTTCTTCCTTAACCTCTTCTCTTCCTTTTGGATTGCTACCATTACTCTGTCAAGATTTGCATTTGCCTTGTTCTGTAGAATAGTGACAACCATACTATATGTAGAAAATAAGCTCTTCAAAAGAATTGCTATTGAAATCGATTCTAAAATAAGATTGTTTATTCCAACCAATTGTGCTACCATTGCTCTTGTTGTTTATGAACTTCCATTGAGGTTTTCTTCTTCCCTTAACCTCTTCTCTTCCTTTTGGATTGCTACCATTACTCTGTCAAATTTGGATTTGTTTTGCTCTGTAGAATAGTGACAACCATACTATATGTAGAAGGTAAACTCTCAAAAGAATTGCTATTGAAATTGATTATGAAATAAGATTGTTTATTTCAATCAGTTGTGCGAAATAACTTTTAAACTTGTTCAAATGCTCTTCCGGTGATGTTGAGCCTTTCATTTCTAATTGGAAGAAGGATATAAGAAGTGATATAAGGGATTGATGTGTCCTTGGGCCAAATAGTCCTTCTACTTCTCCTACATTTTTAGTGCATGAAAGATGATGGATGAATTCATTCCTTAAGCTCATACAAATAGTTGACAAAGGTTTTCTATTTCTAGATAAAGCCTTTGCTTTATAAGCCCTAAAAGGTAGAGCTTGAGAGACACTATGGTCCAATATGAATAACTGTGCTCATGAGGTGCTTTTTATATAGAATACTTGAACCCTCAAAAAGCACATGCCCACAACAGTGGAACAAGCGGGATCGCTTTTTTATATGTTTTTTTACGATTTTTTAATATGCTTTTTGTTGCTTTAGATGGGAAATAATTTTAGCTTTGATTTTAATTCTTATTTATCTTTTAATCTAGGCCATTGGTTTAAAAATAAGTGAAAAGCATGTTTGACCTGAAATTAGGGTTTGCCTTTTGTCCTAACAAATCTTCTCCAAATTTGACATGTGATATATCATTGGATAGCTCTTGAGTAGCACTTTCCAAATACGTGATTTAAAAATCTGCATACTTCGACCAAAGTTGATCTTCTATTGACCAACTTTTGACCTTGAAAAATCTGCAAAACATGTATTAACCCTCTTGTGGAAGGTTCATTTCCAACAATGTGTATGTCGATAGGTGTAAATTAAAGTATATAGTCTTGTTTTGAAAGGCCATGCCAACTTTAAGAATCTTGACGATGTATTTTAGTTTATATTCTATCTTAAATATATCATCCTTGTGTTACTTGGTTTGGAAGATTGGGGACTGTTGGAAATCAATGTACATATGGTCCACAAACCACATCTCCAGCAATCCTACTTAGGACTTAGCCATTTTTCTGCACATTTTGAGTAAAACATTTTTAGGGTAGATAGATAGAGTTTCATGAGAGCTATATAGTGATATGCATCATTCTGTCATCAGAGGTCAGAATTAGGAGAAAACTCAAACCCTAGTTTCTGCCCTAAAATGATACCATGCATATTTCTTAGGTTCTTGATGTACAAAACATAAAGAGCTAGGTTAGGTGATTAGTAGATGGCAAAAGCAACAATATTTTACTGATAAAAAATAAAGCTACTCAAAAAAAAAGCAATGGAATTTAAAATGTCATGAAAAGCTAAAATTAGCGATTGGTTTTTTAAAAACCTACGAACAGCTTTATCGATAGCTTTTTTGGAAGTTTCATCATGGATTTTTTCATGGAGGCCAAAGTTATATAAGAGAGACATGGACAACACTTTTGGGACATCAAGGAGGAGTCACTTCTTGAGTTGATGCTGTTAAAGTGTCAATTTTGGAGTTTTGAAGCTTTGGAGGCTAAGGAGAGGTGAAGAAGAAACTATTCTCTTGGAGCAAGTTCTACAAGTTTGGAGCAGCTATCTTTTGTCAGTTAATCCTATATTCTGTTTTAGGGTTTCTGAAACCCCAATTTCAGATTTAGGGTTTGTTGATTTTCAGATTTGTTGCACTTTCTTGAGAGGTTAGGTTCACTCCGTTGCTCATATGCTTCACACACACTCAGATTATAACAGCATAATCTGAATTCTGTACATCATCATCTTCTTGTCTATTCTTCCATCTAGTGAGTGCACCATCATATGGTTGAGTAGTACTCCCATTTTGTAATTCGGCCATCTACATTAGTGAGTAAGCAATTTGCTTACATTACATATTCTTGTCTCAAGTATCTTTCTATCTCTCACTTATCGTCTTGTGTAATTAAGTGTGTATGCTCAAAGGTTGTTAGTATTGGAAGATCCTGGGGCCCCAAATTCCAACAGGGCGTGCGTGCGTGCGTGCGTGCGTGCGTGTGTGTGCGCGCACGCGCGTGCATGCGTGCATGCATGTGTGCATACATGCACTTGATACAGATAGGCAGGGTCTGTAAAGAGAAGATGAAGATGGAAGAATGAAGTTTAAATTGCTTTACAAGTGATTGAGTAAATAATATTACCATTTCAATTTGTTAATATTCCAGGATGAAACATACCAGTAGATCTAATGGGGAGTCAAGACACCTGTGAAATACAAGTACCTAAATTTTGTCTGTAGTTCACTTGAATTATATTTTTAACACACTCAATACGAGTATGACAGAGTGCTGAAATAATGCACAGCATATGCTTGATTTTAAGAAGAACGAGCAAAGCTATAATGCAAAAGATTTACCTGGAAATACTCTGGCATCCACAGAGGTAGAACAACAGCTTCTTCCAAGAGCCTCTTTGCCTCTGATAATCCGGCAATATCATCCCATCTTATACCAGGACTTGATTCCAGCACATCCCTCTCTAGCATCTCTGCTAAATCTTGATCAGGGCCTTCATAACGACCCCTCCTTGCTTTTCCATCTTCATCATCACCAGCACCCTTCATTCACATGTAAAGGGGCAAAATTAAGTTCGTTCAAGTCTACTAGCATCATTGTATAAGTGAAAACAACAGTATGCAGAATTACATTAAAGCACTTCCTGGCGCAATATGCACCTCAGATATAAGAAGTATGTAGCAACTATCACAAATACACAACAAGATGACTACGTTCAGTGCCTCAAAGAATAAAAAAGAAACAATAAGGCAATGAGAGTAATAAAACTCTTTTTTATTTTTTGAGCATGAAGATGGAGAACTGGATTCTGAACAAATGTCTCTACCTATAACGTACATCAGGCAGGCAAACAGAACTTTCTCTTCAAGCAGGCTATGCAGCTAACGGAAGAAACATTGATTGTGAGCAACCAAAGCTTTGCAACTTTGAATCCAATACACACCCTTCACTTGGAGATCTGGGTAACCAAATCATATAATAGACAGGCAAAAGATAAAGAAAAAGCTCCATAGGGGAACATACCGCAGACTCTTTCCTTCCTGAAGTTTTTCCAGTGGTCTTTCTCCCTCCTTGAGCTGTGCTGTTTCCAACCCGAGAACTTGGTCTGCTTGAGGCACTGGAAGTGTTTTTTGATCCACGTACAGAAGCAGATGTGCCACCTCTACGAGACCATGAAGGTCCTCTGTTGTCACCATCTTGTATTCCACGTCTCGCAGCATTTATTTGGCCTGCTTTTGTAGGCCTCCTGCTACCAAATTGTTGTTGAGGGTCCCTACCAGGAGCCCTCCATACATCAGGGTCATCATGAACCCCACTTGAATCTGAAAACTCATCAACTGGTGTAAACATGGATGACTTTGAGGAGATACGTGGAGAAACTGGACGAAATGCACCCAATCCATCTTTGAAAGTTTGCCTCTCTGCATCTAGTTGCTTTGTAATCTCAATCTCCTCTGCCAAATCTTTCTTGCATTTCATCCATTTTGTGCGGGTAAGAGGATCTTCAACTGTATTCAAATGCCTAAAACATCCAAATGCATCATGTTACGTATTTCTAGCCACAAAAACATGAACAAAAATTACTCAACATTTTATAGAGCCTCCTTCATATTGTAGCTTAGCCCAAAAATACTAATAATAATAATATTAATAAATAAAGAGCGCAAGCTTTAACGAGATTGAAGAAAAAATTTGTTCCAAAAGAAGCATTAGCTATGGACAAAAGGTCAAAATCTGCTCAGAATATTTCCCATAAATGGTCAAAATGGTCAAAATGTGGCATGTGAGCTAATCACATATTCCATAAGTACTCAAAGAGAGCTTTCCAATCATATACAACACATCCCAATCCAACATGATATGAACCATCAATTATCAAACCCTAATTTCAGATTATGTTTTACAAAGCACATGCTTTTTAATGTGACACATGTCACAATCCTATTAATTCCAGGTGCTTTATATCCAATGGCTATAATTGAACCATAGAAAAGCTAATCACCTGCCACATGTCATCTAATGACTGATTGCATGAAAAATAAAGCTAACAAAGAAAACTTTTACAAAAATCTGCCGCCCAGCTTTGCTTTATTTAAAAAAGCATTCGCCAGCCTACTGCTATATAAAAAGGTGGCTTCATACCACACACAACCAACACTTTCAAGTGTCTGCTGCTGTGTGTACTGCTTCTGCTGCTGTATGCTGCTGTATACACACTCTTGGAGGAGATCAGCTCATCAACCTATGCTTGAGGGAGGCGTGTATGTCACACTTACAGTCTCTCTGCATATTCTTTTGAGTCTATGTGTGTATGTTCTCTCATGTGTGCTATTATTTAACTATCTTGGGCTATTATTTGCTAACAATAATGGTCTAGAGCCTCCAATGCACCCAAGTTACGTGGCTTATGGCATGATCCCATCAAAAAGCTCAATCCTCGCTATAATAATATAGGTCGCTCCCCGAGGTGTCCACCATCTCATTGTGAATAATCACATTATCCAATATAGCACTACCGTACTTGGGCTAGTCCTCCATCCCTAAGGATGTCCTAAACACGAAATCCAACAAATGACATAAGTTCTATTTTTAAATTTTCTTTCAAAAATCTATTTCTTATCTCTTGTTTTTCTTTTCTATTTCTTATTTTAGGATTTTCTCCTTATTATAACGCTAATATCTTCACTTTGATTTTATATTTTTTTTCTAGTTTATGTGATTCCTAGACTCTAGCGTCTTTGATCAATTGGCACCTTAAACAATTCCATTGAGATATTACTTTTCTTGTATCTGTTGACATTTGTTATGCTCTAAAATCTTTCCTATAATTTGTGGATTTGTTGCATCTCCTATTTTCTTAGGTTCCTTCTTTTGAGCTACCTATATTGGAGTGTATGCACACCATGCTGAACACAAGGACCAAATGGTGGTCTCATGATCAAAAACAAAAGAAAGCAAAAATGAATCCAATCAAATGCACATATGTCATATGCCCAATGATCAAACAAAATAATGTGTAAATAATGCAAAGAATTCAAACATACATGATGGATGCACTATGTTATGTCCCCAAACCCAAAGGGCATAAAAATGGGCACTTGTAGTTATAGTATCGAGCCAAGTGTGAAGTATTTAGCTAACATGAATCAAACCCTCCTCAAAAGAGTCTATATATTCATTTCTCATGTATTCATCGTATAAGGCGCTTGAACTCTTTTCCTTTGGTGGAGTCATCTAAACACATTGTTGTGGATGTAGTGGTATGGGATGTCGATCTTGTGATGATGGCCACCTGCTTAACTACACGCTCCAAGGCTCAAAGATTAGTCTATTTGGATCTCGAACTAGGAGGTGAGTCTAATGTTTGTCATTCTATGTTTGTGAGCATGGCTTGTGTTTTGTCTTGTTAGCAAGGAGGATGTTTGCTAGAGCCTAGGTGCTAACATTGGTATCAGAACTTATGACTAGGCTTGCTGAGCTTCTCGCGGAATTGCTCCATACATAGTGTGCATAGCCAAAGATGGGTTGTGAGTGTCCTTGGTAGGGGGTTTGTGAGTGTCCTTGCAACTCTTGGTAGGGGGTTTCCCACATGTAGGAGACTCATGTGTACTTTGTGTCATGATATCATTATGAGGCCAAAGGATGGACTCGATACATGGAGACTGATGTGTGCATTGTGTCATGATATCGTTATGAGGCCAAAGGATGGCCTTATACATGTTAGAGATCGTGGAGATTAGCTCAGAGTAGGATGATCATGTGCTTCTTAGAGGCAA
The DNA here is from genome assembly GCA_020310875.1 of Ceratopteris richardii. Lineage (NCBI taxonomy): Eukaryota > Viridiplantae > Streptophyta > Polypodiopsida > Polypodiales > Pteridaceae > Ceratopteris > Ceratopteris richardii. Next base: position 175,337,684 of record CM035412.1, read on the forward strand.
CATGATCATGGATGGAGGATCCATCGAGATACCTATGTCGACATAAGAAAGTTGGAATTCACTGAGGATGTCCTTTGCCATTTTCTTCTACCATTATATTCATTCTCCTTCAAGGGGAATTATCCCACGCAATGTACTTTGAAGAGCCTCCTCCAACTCTATATAAGAAGAATCTCTCCCCCACTTTGTACTTTGTTAGAATCTTGTAGAGCCTACTTCATACTCTTGGCAAGTTCATTTCCAATCCATATGAGTTTACCCATTTCTCGATCTACTCACTTTGAGTCTCTCACACTCTTTCATTTTGTGAGTACACTCTTTTCGTTTTGCTTCTGCACATGTACTCTCTACATGGTATCCGTGCGTTAGATGGAGGTCTTGGTGGTTCCTTTGGTGGTTGTTTTGGTGGTGTGGTGCTTGAAATTGGTGTTGTTGCTCTCCATTCATTGGGAAAAGTCTTTTTGATATCATTTTATGATCTTTTGGGTCATACCTTGCCCATTTGTCCACCCTTCCACCCCTTTCCATTTTTTCCCACCCCTCTTATCCTCGTTGTGGAGTCACTGTGACATTTTCTCTTCATTTCAATGGTACCATTGTGGATTTGGTGCTTCATTTCCAAGCTTTAAGTGTTTATAAACATTTTGGTAATTGTTTTTTCTCTTGTCTTATATGGGGCTTTATGAGGCGCTTCTCTTCTCCCTCGTGTACTCCCATGGCAGCATTGTTTCTTCCATCGCTCATGTAGTGATTCACGAGAGCATCATGAGTAATAGCTATAGAGAGCAACCCATATAGCACGGTTGCGGAATATACGTTCCACCAAAACCACTTTGACAGATAGCTTAATGACAGCTTATCAGTTCGAACTTCGAAGGCATGCGCACATATGCAGATGGACTATGAATCCACTCGATACTTGACTATAGCTTGCAAGAGACAATCAAAGCGAAAGCATCAGCTTAGGTACATCATTTGTTCATGATGATCTGAGTTGCTTATCCATTGTTGAAAACGAACACCACCTGACTGCTGTCCACACTTTTTGCCGAGAGAGAGAGAGAGAGAGAGAGAGAGAGAGAGAGAGAGAGAATCGAGCACCTTGTCTACTGTGTCATATTTTCTACAGAGAAAGAGAGAGAGAGAGGCAAGTCTCTATAGCCATCCAAGTACTTTTAACACAGCCTCTCCGTACCAAAACAAGAGTAAAGACAAAGGTAATTGAAGGTATAACGTGCATGCTGTTAGTGAACATGGTGATTGAAGTTATATAGTGCATGCTGCCATCTGATTGTTGTTGAAGTCAAACCGTCATAGAAGACAACCTTGCTTTGTGGAGGTAGTGTGCATAGATACATTGGACTACAGATAGACACTAGAGAGCTCGCATGTAGCTTCTATGTACTTAGGAAGCTGTTCACTGCGACCTGAATAGACCTTCTGGCCCTCCTTGCCCACCTCATCTTCAAAGCATAAAGCTAGACACTGAAATGAGATGCACTCAAGATCTCATAAGTCAATAGCCACATTTTAGCGAGATCCCCAAAGCTGACCGCTCAAAGTGATGACTAGGAAAGCAACTGCAGACAAATAAGGATGCTTTGCATAGGCCTCCAGAGCAGCCTTTCCCTTGTAACGCCCCTACAAAACGTTTGTCCAGGCACTCTCGATCGCTTTGCAGGCACTGAGGGCTCCAGTGCACTCAACGCTGAAGGTTCAACCATCTGCTATCATCAACAATAAGAAGCAGCGCTACACACACACACACACACACAGAGGCAGTGTACCAAACGTGCATTCAGCTATGTCAAGCACATCTAGAATCGATAGACGTCACTAGTGATGTCATTATACATTTGAATTAATACATAGTCCAAAACCACAAATATGAAAACTTGCAATTCGTATGATTTTTTGTGCAATGCATCTCTCGTGGCCACTCACATAGTAAATTCATCATTCTCTTCCTAAAGGATTTCTAAGAGACCACCTTTGAAGGGGTTTACATAACCAGATTTTTCAAAAGAGCAATTCATAATTTGCCTTTGTTCCTACACTCCCGTAGTTTGACTCTCTCTATGCAATTATTTATACATCTCCCTTGGCACTAAGGGACTATCACTTGCATTAGTTTGTAAACAAGTCTCACCCTCGCTTATGGTCCATTTTCGACATTAAGTAACCCCCCTAATTTTGTAACCAAGGAACTCTTCTCCTCCTTGTGTGACCCTTACTTTTGACTCTCCATTTGGCATTTCTCACTTTGTATTTTAGCTAGGGTTACTTTGTATGGGCCCAACCCTCAACTTTGTCCCACTATTTGGCACTAAGTGCCACCTTCTGTAACTTCAAAAATATAAGAAGAGTCCATTGTGTGTATGCCTATGCGTGCACGCTTTGGGAGGTAGTCTAAGCTTCCAAGGATGTCTAAGTGCATTATTGGGCTACTCTAAGCCCCCAAGGGTGTCTCTCAATGCATATTGGAATGTTCTAAGTACCCCGAAAGTGTCAATGTCTACAAAGGGTTACTCTAAGCCCCCTCCCCAACCCCACCCCAGCTTTTGGTGCCAATTCTTTACAAGAGTAACTCAAAATTTTAAGTTTTATTTGCTTCAACGATGACAAAGTCTACCATTACGAATTCGATGTCTTCGAGTATATTGTACTTGCTATCATTCGCGTCTATGTTCAGGTCCAGAATGAAAGGTTGAATGAAACAAACTACAATTTGTGGAAGGACACGATTAATGCTTACTTATACAGAAACTTGTTAAATAAAGTAGTAGATGCTACGGAACATGAGGTCGTTAAGGATAGTGACCTAGCTGCATGGAACATTTGGAATGTAAAAGATAAGAGAGCCCAGGGATAACTATTGCTAGTGTGTGATGAATTAACTAGATAACTATTGCTAGTCTGTGATGAATTAACTAAAGGACATATTACTTCTTGCAAGACTTCTCGTGAGGCTTGGCAGATACTTCAAGATCTCTATGAGGATAAGATCTCTCTAGAATTTATGCCTTAGAAGCAGAGTTCCATAAGATCGCCAATAGGCCCGAGTATCCCATCACCAAGGTCATCCCCACTTTTGAAGATTACCAAAGCAAACTCGCGTTTTGTGAAAGACAAGTATCAAGCAAAGATATGGCTATTAAGCTTCTAAACAAGCTTCCTAAACCATATGAGACTTTTGTAATAACACTTTACAATCGAGATCAAGTGTTAACTTGGAAAGAAGTGCGAAGACTTGCTCCTCCACGACTCGCGAGCAAAATCTTCAACATCACAAGAAATTTTCATGAAAGCTAAAGGTTCCTTCAACAAGGCTAAGAACTCTAGTAATCACTCTAGTAATCACTCTAGCAATGCTCGTGGCTAAGAACTCTAGTAATCACTCTAAAAACTCTCGTAAGCTAAAGTTTCCTTCAACAAGGCTAAGAACTCTAGTAATCACTCTAGCAATGCTCGTAAGTGTTAAAAGCACTTCTGCCAAGTCGCTTTTAATCTCGTTTCGGGTTCTTGGGGATGGTTAGGGGTCTGACAGTGCAGAGACCCTTTATTTAATTTTCCCAAATTGACTATTCAACTAAACAATAACTATACTTTCAAGGCAACAACTTCCGCTACACAGTTACTATTTTCCGGATACGATTATCTTTACACAGTAAACTTATCGCGCGAGTTAACAATCACACATTCGCACAGACTTATTAATGTGAATGTAACATTACTGTGTTAATACTTAATACTACAGTTCAACGAACATAATACAGTACTCAAGAATTCTGTAAATCTGCACACGATCTTCTCAGCACGGTCGCCCAGACACACAGTATAGCGAATCCGTCTCTCCTTGCCGAAGAATCACCGTAATGCCTTTTCATTAATGGGTAAAAGTTACATCTATTCGCTACGCCTTTTCGGTGCGTGTGATATATGAAAAATACAATCCAATTCCGGCAACCGAACACTGGCACGCACGGTGGACTCGAACCCGCAAAGAAAAAGAGAACTAAGGCTCATCAACTATGCCTTGTATGTACAGTGTTTTGGCTAATTTAAATGTTCGGGTGATCTTTTGTTTCAGGGAATCAAGCATAATCTTCAATGTGTCTGGCTCTACCAATTGTGCGTCTGTTCTGTCTGAACTTGCCGCAATAATCTGACTCATAAGTTCATCGGTCTGCGTCTGCAAAAATGCTTCTTGTAAATAAAATTCATTAGCTAATGAAGCATCTCTCTGTTTCTTCATATCCGCAATTTGGGCATCAATTCTGGACAATCTTTCTGCTTGGGCGCCTAGCTGCTTTTCTCTGCGTTCTAGCTCTTGAGCTTGATATTGGATGGTTTTGTAATACGCATCCCTTTCTTTCATAATACCTTCCATCTCCTTCTTTATTTGAAGTGTCCGGCCCGTCTGTGCTTCCAATTCAGGACTCTTCTGAAATAGTTCGGCAGACGGCGCAAGTGTTAAAAGCACTTCTGCCAAGTTTCTTTTAATCTCGTTTCGGGTTCTTGGGGATGGTTAGGGGTCTGACAGTGCAGAGGCCCTTTATTTAATTTTCCCTCTTCCCACAGACGGCGCCAGTGTTAAAAGCACTTCTGCCAAGTCTCTTTTAATCTCGTTTCGGGTTCTTGGGGATGGTTAGGGATCTGACAGTGCAAAGGCCCTTTATTTAATTTTCCCAAATTAACTATTCAACTAAACAGTAACTATACTTTCAAGGCAACAACTTCCGCTACACAATTACTATTTTCCGGTTACGATTATCTTACACAGTAAACTTATCGCGTGAGTTAACAGTCACACAGTCGCACAGACTTATTAATGTGAATGTAACATTATTGTGTTAATACTTAATACTGCAATTCAACGAACATAATACAGTACTCAAGAATTCTGTAAATCTGCACACGATCTTCTCAGCACGGTCGCCAGACAAACAGTCTAGCGAATCCGTCTCTCCTTGCCGAAGAATCACCGTAATGCCTTTTCATTAATGGATAAAAGTTACATCTATTCGCTACGCCTTTTCGGTGCGTGCGATATATGAAAAATACAATCCAATCCCAAACTCCTCCAAGAGGTTTACACGCAATTATTGTGAAAAATCAGGGCATATTGAGAAGTTTTGTTATAAGAAAAAGAACAATTCTAAAGGTTCTACCTTCAAGAATCAAGTTAAGTCCTCTAGGCATAGGTCTCATTTTTCAAGTGAAGACCTCTTTATCTCAACAGAAACCAATGCTCTAATCATTTCTAGTTCATCATAGGAGTGGATATTTTATAGTGATGCAACCTTCCACATGTGCAAGGACTGTGAGTCATTTCAGGAGTTAGAATTCCACAAAGACAAAATATAAGTAGAAAATAACAAAAGCCTTTCAATTGAAAGAAAAGGCAAAGTACAAATTACGAATCACAAAGAATATGCAAAGCCTTATCGAATGTACTTTGTATACCAAACCTTTGTATGAATCTCTTCTCTGTCAAAGCAATTACCAATCATCACAAACAAGTTCTCTTTGAGAATACATAAGTGAAAGTAATTGATCCTAGCACTAAGGTCATTATAGAATTAATTTCCATCCTTTGACACTAGAGATATGGCCATACATTCTACTTAACCAATATCTGAGCATCTCAATTGGTTGAGGGATTCCCCAAGATTAAACAAGTGGATGATATCTGCCAAGCATGCACTTAAGGCAATCAACACAAAGCTCCTGTTTCTCGAGAGGCTTTCACTCAAACAAGGAATCCTCTAGCTAGTCCACATGGATCTCACTGGACCAATAAATACACATCGCTAAGTAGATCACTCTACTTCTTTCTCTTAATAGATGATCACATGAGATACATATAGGTCTATTTTCTCAAGTCTAATGCAAATACATTTTCTAAGTTCAAAGAATGGGTCTACCAAGTTGAGAACGAGGCATCCAGTTCAGTAAAGACCATTAGATATGATAGAGGTGGTCAATGCATCAAGCATGACTTTGACAAATTCTTGAAACAGAAAGACATCCAAAGGCAAGTCACCCAACCTGATACTCCATCCCAAAATGGAGTAGTTGAAAGAAAGATATGCAGTGTCATGGAAATGGTACGCACTATACTTCACACCAAAGCCTTACTATTTTGCGCCGAAGTTGTACACTTCGCATTTCACATCATAAATAGGAGCTTCGCAAGTGTTTTACACAACAAGAATCCATTTGAAGCCTACTATGGATGCAAGCCCAATGTCAACTAATTTCGAGTGTTTGGAAGTGAAGCGTTCGTATATATGTCAAAAGAAGATAGACATAAGTTGACATCTAAGTCCAAGGAACATCTATTCACTTGTTATAGTGAACAACCTAAAGCATACGGACTGTACGATCTTGAGAACCACTCCATCATCATTTCAAAAGATGTCATCTTTGATGAAGCTTCAAAGTACTCAACTAAAGATCCAAGTTCAAGTTTGAGTCTACCAATCTACACTTCTGAGGGGACATAGTTATTTCCAAGCAAAACTCAAAAGCAAGTACTTCTTGACAATCTAGGAGATCTCAAAGGCTCATCGAGAAGCAACAATGTGAAAAAAGCCACTACATTAATTATGCACTTATACACAAGCTTGAGCAAATCCCAAAGCCTTTCAATTTTAAAGAAGCTCAAGGCCAACATGAGTGGGAAGAAGCTATGCAGACAGAGATGGATGCAATCGAAAAAAATAATACTTGAACACTTGTTCCAAAGCCTACTAATCAACAAGTTATTGGAGTTAAGTTGTTATACAAAGTTAAGTACAAGTCACATGGTATCTTGGACAAATTCAAAGCAAGACTTATAGCTAAGAGTCATAAGCAAAATCGTCATTGATTATGAAGAAACCTTTGCCCCTACTGCAAGGTTTACAACTATAAGAGTTATTATTGCATTAAGCGCACACTTCAAATGGCCCATTTACCAACTCGAAGTCAAAGGTGCTTTCTTAAACAGTGATCTTCAAGAGGAGGTATATGTACAACAGTATGAAGGTTTCAAGATCAAAGGAAAGGAAGACCATGTCTACAAAATTGACAAAACACTTTATAGACTTAAGCAAGCTCTGATGACCTCATATGAAAAGATCCACAAATCCTTCGAAGATCAAGGATTTCAAAGGAGCATTGCCAATTCTAACTTATACATGTACCAGAAAGAGTCCTTAGTTGCAATAATCATCCTTTATGTAGACAACAATGTCACATCAGTCCAAAATCCATTTAGGGCAGAAACCCTAATTTTGGTACTTAGTCATTTTTGGCACAAAAATGGGTAAAATTTTTATGAGCCTGTTTTGTAGCGCTAAAGAGAGCTTTCTAATAGTATATGACATGCAGTCATCAGAGATCAGATTTGGGAGAAAACCCTAAGCCTAATTTTCTGTTGATTTAGGGTTTTGACCTCATATGATAGCTCTCGGCATGAGGATCATAAAAATGTTGTCAACTCATTCATCAGGTAGTCAGAAGTGTAAAAAAGCAAGTCAAGAAGCTATTTTAAAGTTAGCTAAAAGCAACTTTAAAATAAAGCAAACTTACTTAAAATAAAGCTAAAAATAAGCGATCCAGCTTTTGGCAACGAAAATCAGCTTTATTATGTGAGTTTTCCGCAAGAGCTTTGGAAGGCTATAAAAGAAAGACTCTTGGTCACTTTGAGTTATCCTACACCAATTGCAACGCCAGCTTTGGTCCCTCAGTAGAGGTGGTGCTCTAACACTCATGGGGCAACCATGGTGCACTCTAGGAGCATGTTGAGGAGAAGCTATGGAGTTCTTCTTGGAGAAGAGTGTGCTCACACTCTTGTTTATGGAGAAGGCTTACTTATCAACAGTTTGGTGGTGTGGATCAGCCATCTACATGATGTATTTGAAGATTGTCTTCTACATGAAGATTTCGGTGTACTTCAAAGACATTGGATGGAGCTTAACATAAGATTTGCATCTTATGTTAACAATTCAGGTACACATTCTCTTTATGCACACAAGTACTACTTGGAGTTTATGGAGGCAGTGGCATCCATATCAGGAGGAGTCTTATTCGGCATATCTAAAGGAGAATCAGTACATGCATGCTACATGCACATTCGGTTGAGATGTTAGAGAAGGTGTTTCCATATGAGTATGAGGATTTCTGTCGGCAACATGTTAGCATTCTTTGCTAATTCTGTAAGTATGTGATCTTTCACACACACATCTGATTTA
>CM035412.1:175350923-175508423 GCA_020310875.1 Ceratopteris richardii
ATTTAAGCCCAAAACCAAGCTTCTTGAAAACTACCGCAATGAGATCCCATCATATACGGTCAAAAGCTTTCTCAAAGTCAATTTGCATACCCACCACTTCCAAATATGAGGTAAGAGCATGCTCCATCAACATCTAGGTGAAGAGAATGTTATCATAAATCAATCTTTTATGAATGCATCCAATTTGAGAGGGATGAACCACATTGTGGATAATCGATCCGAGTCTTAGAGCAAAGATTTAGGCAAATATTTTATAAATAATATTCATCATTATAATAGGTCTCCAATCTCCAATCCTCTTAGGTATATCCAACTCAGAAATGAGTTTTTGGATGTGTGAATGAATAAGGCATCTTTTGATCTCTCCATATTGTTGAGAGTTCCATGCTCCACCCTTTTGTCCTAAGTTAGAATCATTCTCAAGCAAGTCCATTTATCCCACATGCAAGGAGATTTGCCCTCAACTCCATATAAGAAGAGCCTCACTTCACTCCTCACAAGCTCATTCACTCTAGCCCATTGCCAAGAGTGGTAAGACCTTCCCTATGGCTTGCACAACTATGGTCCTAATCAACAATACAATGCAAAAGACACCCAAGCATCCCAACAATGGATCCTAGCAAGGCTACAATACTATGCTCAACGGACCTCAAAAAAGGAGAGATGGATTTAAAGCACCACCTACCCCATGATGTAAACCCTCTTGTATGTCTAGGGATCCCATATGTCCCTAGATCCACAAAACCACTTCGATCCCATATGTCCCAAGATCCTAGGGATGCCATATGTCCCAAGTTCCAACACCATGGATCCCATATGTCCATGGATATAAAAACCATTGGATGCCATATGTCCATGAAAACCAAGGGATGTCATATGTCCTAAACTTGGATCCCATATGTCCAAATTATTTCTAAGGATCCTATATGTCATTAGATCTAAAAACCCAATGGACTAAGTGATCCCATATGTCACTAGTCCCCCCTATTAAAAACAGAAGGGTAATCACATGGAAGGGAGGTGTTGAGAGTTCCATGCTCTATCCTTTTGTCCAAGCTAAAAACCATTCTCATGCAAGTCCATTTATCCCACATGCAAGGAGATTTGCCCTCAACTCCATATAAGGAGGGCCTCACTTCACTCCGTATAAGCTCATTCACTCAAGCTCTTGGCAAAAGTGCCCATACTCTCCTCATGGAGTCTCCATGCGCATAGAGCATTCTTTGTAAGTTCATTTCTATTTATTTAGTTCATCATGTTTTCTTATCTTTTCTTCCTTCCTCCATAGCTTGGTAGGATGGTGTTTGATAGTAGAGTAGGATTATTTCCTTTTCATGTCAACTTTTTTTTTAATAAAACATGATGAATAAATAAAGATAGAAATGGCATACATACAATGCTCTATGAGCATGAAGACTCCATAAGGATAGTGTGGGCACTCTTTCCAAGAGCATGAGTGAATAAGCTTATAGGGAGTGAAGTGAGGCCCTCCTTATATGGAGTTGAGGGCAAATCTCCTTGCATGTGGGATAAATGGACTTGCATGAAAATGATTCTTAGCTTGGACAAAAGGGTGGAGCATGGAACTCTCAACATTTTTGTTGAGAGTTCCATGCTCCACCCTTTTGTCCAAAGCTAGAATCATTCTCATGTAAGCACATATATCCCACATACAAGGATATTTGGCCTCAACTCCATATAAGGAGGGCCACAAGCCATTCACTCAAGCTCTTCGCAAGAGTGCCCTTACTCTCCTCATGGAGTCCTCATGCTCATAGAGCATTATATGTAAGTCATTTCTATTTGAATTCATTTCATCATGTTTTCATATCTTTTATTTCTTTCTCCATAGCTTGTTTATTGTGTGATTGCTAGTAGAGTAGAAGTAGTTCTTTGTCATTTCAACATGGTATCAGAGCATAGGTTCTTTTGTTTCTCTCTTTTGTAGAATGCATGGATTTCATTCTTCTTTACCATTTCATTCATTTCGTATTTCATCCTTCTAATAAGAGTGTTTTTAAACATTGTCTTTTCCCTCCCACCCACTCCTCTAAGAATCATTAGCAGTTTTATGATTTGGTTTCTGTTGCTTATAATCATCAATTTTGCAAACAATGCATTGTTAGCTTAGCATAATTTGCATCATAGAGCATCCTTTATTTTATTATGTAGAATAAAGTGCTTTGAGTACTACCATCTGCAATAAAGAATGCTTCTCGGCACTATTCCATTTTTTTTTTTTCAATCCTAATCATTTTTTTCTTAATCTTGTTTATTATCATCATTTTGGTTGTTGTTCAAAGTTGCAAATATTTTTTTTATGCCTTTTCTTGAAGGCCTTTAAATTCATGTATATTTTTACGTCCATCGAAACAAATATGTTTAGATGCATGTAACAAACCATTGTATGTACACATGGTTCTTGTGTAAATCCAAATCAACTCTCTTTTGTAAGGGACTAGACACTACCACATGTGAAAGTGGTAAGACTTTCCCTATCCACATACATTCTCTCTCAAAATGTATGGCACAAGAACCAAGAAGGATAAATGCTCCACATGAATTCTTTCATCCATATGGCACACAAGGCCATCTTCAAAGACATGCTAAAAGGCAAGAAAAAGACATTTACAACATGACTCTTACAAGGTTAAAGGCTACATCACCAACAAAGACTACACAAGGAGTACAAGAAAAAGACACCCAAAGATCCCAACAATGGATCACAAGGAAACCTACATCGACAACAAAAACAACAAAGATCAAAGATGGCAAGTGGATCAAAGGCTACCCCATGATGTAAACCCTCCATATGTCGAGGGATCCCATATATCCATAGATCCCAACAAAACCACTTGAAACCCAAACGTCCAAAGTATATGTCTTGGGATCCCATATGTCCCAAGATCCTAGGGATGTCATATGTCCCACATACCATGGATCCCATACATCCATGGATACAAAAACCACATGGATGCCATATGTCCATGAAAACCAAGGAATGCCATATGTTCCACACTTGGATGCCATATGTCCAAGCTATGTCTAAGGATCTCATATGTCCTTAGATCTAAAAAAACCCAATGGACCAAGTGATCTCATATATCATTAGTCCCTCATATTAAAAACAAAAAGATTATCACATGGAGCGGAGGTATTGAGAGTTTCATGCTCATCCCTTTTGTTCAAAGATACATTCATTCTCAAGCAAGTCCATTTATTCCACATGCAAGGAGATTTGCCCTAACTCCATATAAGGAGGGCTTCACTTCACTCCTCATAAGCTCATTCACTCAAGCTCTTGGCAAGAGTGCCCCCAGTCTTCTCATGGAGTTTTCATGCTCATAGAGCATTGTATGTAAGTTATTTCTACTTTGATTAATTTTATCATGTTTTCATATCATTCATTTCTTCCTCCATAGCTTGTTTATTTTGTGATTGCTAGTAGATTAGTAGTTGATTTCATTTCAACATGTTGAGAAGAAAAAGACGACTACTACTCTACTTATATGCACACATCTAACAAGCTATGGAGGAAGGAACAAAAGATAACAAAACATGATGAATGAATTGTATGTAAATGACTTACATACAATTCTCTATGAGCATGAAGACTCCATGAGGAGAGGGAGTGTACTCTTGCCAAGAGCTTGAGCGAATGACTTGTGAGGAGTAAAGCTCAAGCTCTTGCCAAGAGCTTGAGCGAATGACTTGGACAAAAGGGTGGAGCATGGAACTCATCGCCCCCCTCCATGTGATGATCCTTTCGTTTGTAATGTGGGGAACTAGTGACATATGGCATCACTTAGTCCATTGGGTTTTCATATCTAAGGACATATGGGATTCTTAGACATAACTTGGACATATGAGATCCAAGCTTGGGACATATGGCACCCCTTGGTTTTCATGGACATATGGCATCCATGTGGTTTTTGTATCCATGGACATATGGGATCCATGGCGGTGGGACATATGGCATCCCTTGGATCTTGGGACATATGGGTCCAAAGATATATATTTGGACATTTAAGATCCAAGTGGTTTTGTGGAGATCTAGGAATATATGGCATACAAGTATGGGACATATGGCATCCCTTGGTTTTCATGGACATATGGCATCCATGTGGTTTTGTATCCATGGACATATGGGATCCATGGTGTTGGGACATATGACATCCTTGGGATCTTGGGTAGGTGGTGTCTTTTGATCCATTTGCTTCCTTTGAGCTCTGTTCTCTTTGTTGTTGATGAAGCCATTTTGTTGTCATAGTCTTCGTGGAATCCATTGATGGGATTTTTGGTAGGGTCCTCTTTCGAAGCATGCTAGTCTATTCATATTCTCAAGCAATAGAAGCAACCTAGTAAGCCATGTGGTGTGGGTACGCATTCTCTGTGAGTCCATAAATTGTTGTGCTTCCAGCCCTCAGAGACAATACATGGAGCAAGAAGATGCTTAACATGTAAAGTGAAGTTGCATCCTACCTTTGGTCTCATTGTAGAGAAAGAAGTGCTATGAATATGGCACAAAACAAAGTGAGAAAAGGGAAGCTTTCGTCGGTTCTTATGCACAAAGTGGACGATGACAGATGGTTCTGCTCAAGATGTTCAGTAGAAGAACACCAATGCCTATCAACTCTGCCTTCTTCCCTAGTGCATCTACCTCTTAAAGCTTTGCAAAAAGAAAGAGAATCTTGTTGTTGTAATTTTTCTAGAGAAAGGAGAAGCAGATGCAGCAGTGCATAGCCCATAACAGAGAGAGAATAGTGGCAAAGAGTGCCATGTCAAAGGTCATGTATAATCAGCCAGAATTTACTGGAAAGTCGGATACTGTGTAATGTTATTATAGCTTCGCCTAGAAGGTGTATTCAGTGGCATCCAATATTCGAAAGTTCTAATCTCCTAAAGAAGCAAAGCTCCGCGTTATTGTTGATCATAACAGAATAGGTAGGTTGCACACATTAGAAGGCTATCCTCCTTTTCTAAAGGTTTGTATTCGCAAGCTTCGTGCAGCACTTCAGAGCCCGTATGCTTTTGCTAAAACTATTTGTTCAAACGAATGAAGCCGTTGCATCAGATAATATCACTTCCTCTAAGTAAGAGGGACCGTGGAGTCCAAAAACGAAAAGCAAGCCAACAAGCTGAAAAAAATCGAGCTCCTACTCTACTAGCAATCACACAATAAACAAGCTATGGAGGAAGAAATAAAAGATATGAAAACATGATGAAACGAATTAAAATAGAAATGACTTACATACAAAGCTCTATGAGCACGAAAACTCCATGAGGAGAGTGAGGGTACTCTTGCCAAGAGCTTGAGTGAATGGCCCATGGGAAAGGAAATGACACCCTCGCTATATGGAGTTGAGGGCAAATCTCCTTGCATGTGGGATATACATGCTTGCATGAGAATGATTCTAGCTTTGGACAAAAGGGTGGAGCATGGAACTCTCAACACCCCCCCTCCATGTGATGACTCTTTTGTTTTTAATATGGGGGACTAGTGACATATGAGATCACTTGGTCCATTGTGATCCTTAGGCATAGATTAGACATATGGCATCAAGTGTGGGACATATGGCATCCCTTGGTTCTCATGGGCCTATGGCATCCATGTCTTTGTATCCATGGACATATGGGATCCATGGTATATGGGACATATGGCATCCCTAGGATCTTGAGACATATGGGATCCCAAGATATATACTTTGGATGTTTGAGTTCCAAGTGGTTTTGTTGGGATCGAGGGACATATGGGATCCCTAAGCATATAGAGGGTTTACATCGTAGTCGAAGGGTAGGTAGTGCTTTTGACCCATTTGCCATCTTTGATCTTTGTTTTCTTTGTTATCAATGGGATCCTTGGGTGTCTTCTTCTTCTACTCCTCATAGTAGTCCTTGTTAGTGATGCGGCCTTTGAGCTTGTAAGCGTCATGTTTTAAATGTCATTTTCTTGCCTTTTAGCATGTCTTTGAAGATGACCTTATGTGCCATATGGATGAGAGAGCTCATGTTGAGCATTTATCCTTCCTGATTCTTGTGCCATACATATGAGAGAGAATGTATGAGGATAGGAAAGGTCTTACCACTTTCACATGTGGGAGTATCTAGTCCCCTACAAAAGAGAGCTGATTTGGGTTTAAACAAGAACCATGTGTACATACAATGGTTTGTTACATGCATCTAAACATATTTGTTTCGATGAGCATAAAAATATACATGGATTGAAAGGCCTTCAAGAAAAGGCATCAAAAAAAATATTCACATGGAAGTGAAATGTCGAATGAAATTATTTTGAGCGCATTTTAGAATGTGGGCCTATACATTCAGTAATCTTTCTAATTTGGGGGCTGACAAGAAGAAAAAATTCGAAAATGGTGCGAGGGATCCTTGAAGCATCACTTAAGTAAGGAGCGACTCATTGCCCATGGCCTCTCTCTCTGGACGAGGATAGCGTTCATATCTGCACACAGCGAAATGGCTTATTCATTCCTTTTACCTTATTTTTCTCCAACATCTTTTAGGCACAACTCTTTTCTTTGTGATTCACAAGGATACTATATCTCCAAGGTTGCAAAAACTTTTTCTTGATGTCGCAATTTTTTATCTTAAAGGAGCCTGATGAGTATTATGAGCCCATCCTCTATTTTACTATGCAATACTTTCTTGTGGACACCATCTTTGCTCTCTGTGTGTACGTGACACGAGCTTCTTCTCTTTGTTCTTTCTAATGCATTTGAGCTTTGCCCATGCAATTTTAGCTTGATCGATTCCGTAGATATCGGTCAGCTCACTAGCATGCCATCAAGTGCATGGAGTGCATTGTTGTTGCAGGAGAACGATTGCATGTAGGGGAAGGAGCAATTCGAGCAACTGTTAGAGGCAGATGAGTAGATATGTGTTGACAGGTACAGTTCTCTCTCTTCATAGATACAGTTCTCTACAAAGAGCAACTAATTTGTTCACATGCACTCAGCTTTGTACCCCCGCAAAAGAACTTGAGGCAGGTTGTAGAGAATACCTGTATCTTCTTGGTAGGAATAGTGTTATTCCTTGGTATGAGTTCACCTTTTTTTCTCTGTTTCTCTTTTTTCTCTTTGTTTCTCTTGTGCAACAGAGAGAAGAAGTGTGTTGAGGCAGAACTCTAGTTGTGCTACCTGTTAATAATTTTGCAAAAGTCATGTCTCACCTTATAGGTCGATGTGGTAGTGAATGTATGAGCACTCTACTCCCTTATTCCTTTGTGAGGCTGGTTACTCAAGAGTGATGTTTTTCATAGGTGATGTGATGGTCTATCGCTCCTTGACTGCCTCAAGACAGAGCCCATTATCTCATCGGATATTCAAAAAATGACCACGTGCGCAAAGCAACATGGGACGCGTCCCAGGGCCTAGGGACACCAGGATGCCATCCCCAACCATCAATATGCTGGGATGCCAAGTGGGGACGGGGGACATCTCAGCCAGCAGCGGTGTAACATAGATCCCTCCCTGGAACGCGTCCCGAGGACATGGGACGGTGACAGAACTATTTGGGGACAGAGGCCGAACGGCGGGGTGTTTTGGAGGGAGATTTTTCAAATCCTGAATTCAAGTTTGGCTTTCGACTTTGAAGTGTAGTCTTTGCACCTTTTTATAGGAGTTCTAGAGTGTTCCTAGGCCCCATACACAAACATAAATACCTCCCCATTTCAGCTCTTCAAGCCACAAGCTCACTTAGAGCCTTCATTTCAAGTGTCTTGTGTTTGTGAAGCCTCGAGTCATCTTCATCCCTTGCATATTCAAGGGCTGATCTCTATCTTCTCAACCCTCTCTTCACCCTTCTCTTTTTCTCTCCTCTCCTCATGGTATTCTCTTCTCCTCTGGCTTCTTCATCGCGAACAAGTGGATCAAACACCAAGAGGAGGCATGCTACAAGTAAATGGACATGGTGGGAAGAGGTGGACTCTCAACTATCCATCAGAGAAGGAGGTGGTGCAAGACCATGGAGTTGCAAGCTATGTTGCAACTACTCATACAACATGTGTCATGTTGAGAATGTCTAAGACTAAATTGTGTCTGCTGAATCCTGAATTCTGATATACAATATACAACTGATAAAACCTATGAACTTGAGTTTTCATGGATAAATTAAACGAACACATGTCACAAGTGTGCATTGTGCAGAATCCAGATGTGCAACTTGCAACTTGAACAGATGCAACTTGCTAGTCGTTTTGAAATCATTCAATCACTGATAATTGATCATGGGGAATCAGGATTAATCCTAGGCACATGCCACAGCAGCTTAGTACTTACCAAAAGTGCAGAGTGATAGCCTCTCTCTCTCTCTCTCTCTCTCTCTCTCTCTCTCTCTCTCTCTCTCTCTCTCTCTCTCTCTCTCTCTCTCTCTCTCTCTCTCTCTCTCTCTCTCTCTCTCTCTCTCTCTCTCTCTCTCCACGCTAGCTAAAGGTCAATGGATTTCGAAGTTCGAGAAGTTCCACGGCAGACACTTGCTCAGCGCTCAAATCGAGGGCATTTGTGCAATGCAAATTTAATGATTCACTGAACGCGTACCATAAAGTACCATACGTACAGTAAGTCCAAAAAGAGGTTCCAAACCCGTTTTGATCCTACCCTGTTCCGCAATCACTTCAGAGAAGACAAGAAAGAATTGCTCAATAAACTTGCTATTAGTGATGCTCAAGTTCATGCTCGTCGTGCTTCATAAGCTCCTATCGACCAGGCATCATTTGTGAGGTCTTCTATGCCATCCTCTTCAAGAACATCATCTTCATAAGCTCCAGTTTGTTCTCCTACTCTTACTTCCACTCCTCATCCTACTCCTAGTTCTTCCACACCATCGGGAATGCCCTATGTACGTCAATCACGTCAACAAACACTCCATGAGAATTGTGATCGCGTATTGAAGGAGGAAGTGGACACTATCGTGGCACGTTTTTTCTACCATGACCACATAGCTTTCAATGTGGCTCGGTAAGAATTGAATCTTCATTTTATTTCAATATTTGGTAATTTATTGTTCAAACTTCAAAGTTCACGTGACACTTCCACTACGGTTAACCCCTTACTTATAAATCTTATTTGTTTAAACTTTTTCCATAGATCACCATATTTCAAAGATATGGTAAAGAAGATTGGTGAATATGGAGCGCACTATGTGCCTCCATCTTTCGAGAGCTTGCACACCACTTTATTGGAGAAAGAGAAGAAGCTTGTCGAAGCCGCATGCGAAACCATTAAAAAATCATAGGAAAGAAATGGAGTATCATTGCTTGTAGATGGATGATGTCCAACGACGTTGTATCCATGGAGTGTTGGCTTATTCTCATGGGGAGATGTACTTTATCTCATCACATGATGCATCTGAGACAAGAAAATCAGTCGATGTACTTGCTACAGAGTGGGCAAGTGCCATAGAGATTGTGGAGCCATTAAATGTGGTTTGCATTATTGCATATGGGGAGCCTACAAATAGTGTTGCAGGTGCAATTATTGAAAATTTGTATCCCTGCATCATTGTTTGTTTTTGCATAGCTCATTGTTTAAATTATATTCTCAAAGACATTGGGAATTTGGATTGGATTTTGCCTCCAATCAATGAGGCAAATTCATTGGTTAGCTTCATCAACAACCACAGTCGTATTTAGCAAGAGATATACTCTTTCTTTGCTCGGTCAAGTATCAAATACAAGGTTTGCATACACTTCAACATGTTACACCTAGTAGTAAAATGTAGTGGTGTCTTGAGAGGGCTTTTATTGAGTGACGAATTCACGAGGATGCAAAAAGCTTCTACTTTGACACAAAAGCAATTTAGAAGATTAGCCGATGATGCAGCATGGTGGGAAAACATTTCTCACATCGTGGATATTGTTCATCTACTTCTTCACTTACTGAAAATTGTGGATTCCATGGAGCCATGCAATGTGCATTGGTAAAGTGTATGATGCTTTGGATCACACAATTAAAACACTAAAAACATTAGTGAAAGATAATGATAGATATGAAGAACTTTCGGCTATTTGTGTTAGCAGATGGGATGCATACTACTTCCCACTTCATGCGGAAGCATACATATTGGATCCAGAATTCCAAGATAAAAAGCAATATGCAAATCCAAAGGTAGCTAATGGATAGAAGATCATATTAGAAAGATCCAGAGGTAGCTAATGGATGGAGGATCATATTAGAAAGATTTGTCTCAGATAGTGAAGCTAGACGACTTATCAAAGATCAGCTATCCAATATAGAACAGGAAAAGATGCCTCATATGCATGTGCAAATGCCCAAGAGGATAGGTTACGTGTTGGTGCTCCCTTGTGGTGGGAGAATTTTGGTTGTGATGGTCCAGAGCTTTACAATTGGCCATTCGATACTTAGTGAAGCTTGCACCACAAGTTGCCTTGAGCAACTATGGAGTGTGTATGGATATGTAGCCTCTAAGAAGAGGAACAGGCTTGGTGTGCAACGTGCTAGTGATCTTGTGTTTGTTAGTGCGAATTTGAGGATGCTTCGACGAACGCAATTCATGGAAGGAGATCTTTTCAGAGAATAGGAGGTAGAGCATGGATCTAACCAAGCGGCAAATGAAGAACATGAAGATGAAGCAACCACCAATTGCGTTGCAGAAAATGAGTATGTCACTGTAACTCCCCACTTAGACTCTCCATAACCATTACATTTATGTTGTAGTCTTTTACATTCGTCATTTATGTTCTCGTCATATGTAGTCTTTTTGACACTTGTTGATCGATTGTATAATGTAAGATCTTTTTATTCTCACGATATAATATCTTTTTGATATGATGATGATGATGTAGAATCTTTATTTTGACACGATGAAATACATATGAATTCTCACTTGTAACTTGCCACTCTTGCACTAACTCTTAATGTTCAACGGTCAACGGAGAATAGTGGATTCAAACCTATGAGAAACTCAAGGCATAGCACTTTATGGACTTATATCACGACATATGTCAAGCCTTAGAGCAAGCCATTCTTGGAGCCGTATGCTCAGGAAAGGGAAGGTATTTCAAGCACATGCAACTCATCCTCGTGTAGTTCCCCTATGCGACCAATCAGCATATGATATGATTTAGCATTACAAAGTGCTTCTTGGCACCATCTTTCTCAGTCACATAGAGAAGAGAATGGAAGGTGCAGAACTCTCACCTGGCCATTTTTTGAATAGTTCGATGAGATAATGGGCTCTGTCTTGAGGAAGTCAAGGAGCTACACACCATCGCATCACCTATGAAAAGCATCACTCTTATGTAACCAACCTCACAAAGGAACAAGGGAGTAGAAAAGAGAATGGCATCACGTGGCCATTTTTTGAATAGTCCGATGAGATAAAGGAGCTACAAACCATCACATCACCTACGAGAAGCATCACTCTTAAGTAACCAACCTCAAAAAAAGATTTCCTAAGTAGAGGTGTAACTTGTCATCTCTCCTTCTTTATTTTTCATGTGGAGTTGGAGGCTCGAACCTAGTTACGTTTATCTGCACAGGTTCAAGCATAGGTTCTTCTCTAGGAGTGGGCTAGAAGCATGGTTGTTACGAACGAGATTCTTACTTCTGACGTTTAGTCGACATCTGACGGATACGGTAAAACGATTTTAACGTTTATCGATTCAGTTGTTTAGGCAAGAGAGAGTTGAAAAAAACATATCTTCCCGCATACTCGTTCGCATCTGCAAGTATAACTAAAAATACGATTAGATTACTAACATTTCCATTAAATCCTTGGCATTTCTATTATGATTTATCATTTTCCTATAGACTATATAGTACTATCAACTAAGTACAGAGTCCAGGAGTGTGTACTAAGTTGATAGTATTACATAATAGCCTACTATATATTATCAATTATGTATTCACTATATAATATATAATATAAATTATACACATGTTGTCAGATTCATTTTATTCACAAGGATTCTTCAGCTCTTCATCAATTCTCTAATTTGCTGCATGAAATAACTTCCTTCTTATATTTAAATACCTTGAGTCTGAAATAGCTCTATTATAGCTATCATTCATCTATTCTTAGCCAATCTTTCAACCATAAGCCTTATTACATAATATATAATTTAGCATGAGTCTAAACTATATGATATATGATTCGTGTACATAGTTTCAAATTTCAATTTACACACCACTTGTGACTCATTTTTAGCAAGAGATCAAATATCAAAGCATGAATTCAATGATTCACCATTTTTTAGCGATGGCAAACGCTATATTATGAGCATGCTGCATATAGAATACCTACAGCCTACAACCTATATGATATATGACTCTAAAGTTCAAGTAGATGCCCATTATGCATCTTCTAATCAATTAGTAATTCTATACAGTGAGAAATATATGTCTCTAGGCTTTGTCTATGTGTGTAAGATTGCAAGCTCCCAAGCTACAATGATGTACCCTCGAAGTTGGAGAGAATATCAACCTTACAGTGACTTGGAGAGGTCATTAGAGCACTTGTAGTTGGGCACAACCACAAAGCTGCACCACTGTGGCACATAACTAACACACACAAATAATGAATGTGCAGAGGTTGACAATAAATAAGAATAGAGTGTGAATGAAACAAATGTAAAACTGAAAAAAACAAAAGCAAAGTAAGGAATCAATATATGATGCTGAGGTCAGCAACGAGTCAGGTAAGTCAGATATAAAGGTTTCTGACGAGTCATGAACCAACCTTGCTGGGAAGGGTTTCCATTGGCAAAGTCTTCCTTCTACTTGTTTTTCTTGTTTCCTTTCAAAAAGGAGGTTATCACATTGAATGGCTTTCGTTATGTATTCATTCAAAGTCTTAACCTCTGGCATCGTGAACAGAAGGTCCTTCGCATTATCTCTTAAACCCCATCTAAATTGGCTTATGAAATAATCTTCATGCAAAGTTAAATTGCATATCAATTGCCTAACTTTTGATGCATAGGAAGAGGAAGGGCCGTTACCTTAATGTAGCTTCTTTAGTTTTCTTTCTTCCACTCGACTAGTGACTGCATCTCCAAACTTAGTGGTGAGCTCTCGAAAAAACCCCTCAATAGTCACAAAGTACTGCCATGTCCTTGTCCACGATTGAGGCGAACGATGATAACACTCGACCACATAGAAGGATTCCAATAAAACAGACCTTGGATGCATCATCGGGGTATCTATGACTTCATTCGGATGTAAAGTTTGACTTGTTGCAGGAACCACAGAACTTTGTGCAATCATCATCAAACTTTTCTGACATGCAAATCTTGGGTTCCTTCATGAAGGATGAACTAGGATGTTGGTTTACTTGAATACTTCCTTGATTTGCTTGAAGACTTCTGATTTGTTCTTGTAATTCTTGGATGAGTACATCTATATGCACGAGATGTCTGATCTCAACTCGTGTTTGTCCATGAGTTAAGTCCTTGACTTATTGTTGGAGACTCTGAAGTGATGATTTAAGTGTTCTCCATGATGCATGGACTTAGATAAAAGCTAGTCTTGTCAAAATGTCAAGGGAGCACTAGATTGTACCCACTGACTAGGCTAGACAAGATTTTGGAATTAAACTTTCAATTACAAGATCACCCACGTAAGGAAATAATACAAGAATATATAACTGATACAAGAAGTCCCACAACCCGAGACTCATAGGTATAAATAACTCAACTAGAGATATACAGAAGATCCAACAATCCGGGACCATAGGTATGAAGCAAGATATCTCGATCACAAGAACTCCCTTCAAGGACATGAACTAGATACAAAGAATTATTGGAAAGGATCTTACACTGAGATTACAACAAGACAAGACAGGATGTCCAAGATACAAGACTAGAGCAAAGGACAAGGCTAGAACTCGAACTCAAACTTGAAAGTACTTACTTGGTGATCACAAGTCCTTAAGCTCCCAAGACTAGCATTGGCAAGACTTAGTATGCATGTGGTCAACCCCTCCTTATATAGGTTTTCAAAGGCGGTTCATCAATGGCAATTACAAATTGATGATGTCATCAATTCGAAACATGACCTCTAGATATCAAAATCAAGTAAGTGGTAAGTCAATCTTATGACTTTGGTATATTCCGGACATAATGGAAGCATTAGTTTCTCCAAATTTTGAACAAATCATGAGATATAGAAAGTCATATGGAATCTGAGGTTCAAGATGGTTTCCTTTGTCCATGACACAATCTTTGTAGCTTCATTGCTCTTGGCAATTTGAGAATTTGAACTCTCTATCTCTCAGAGTCAATCTCTCTCTTTGTCTTCGTTTTTCTCAACTATCTCTATTGGTCTATTCCACTGTGCTATTATTTCAATGCATGCTCTAATAGAGTCACGTGAAGACTTCATATACAAAGACAATCCCTAATACTTCTCCCTCCATCCAAACATTCTATATTTTGATTCCTACAATTGAATAATCACAATCATTGTTGACTAACCATATTGGCTTGCCACGTATTTGTAAACTTGTAAGATCTTATATGGATTTTTATACTTTGACATATTATTGATATACTAAAAATCAATCGTTACATTCATGCAAATTCTTGATGGAGAAAAGCATAAGAAATTCACACCGATGTGATCTTGCCTCTAAAGTGAACCTTGTACCTAATTCCTCGACAGAAAATTGCCTAAGTGAATGATTAGCTTGTGAAGCATATGTACTACTTTAGCAAGAGAATGAATTTGCCATGTACTTGAACCTCAGATGAGTAGCACCAGTTTTCTTATAAGAGATGCCATACCAAATGGATGAGGTTCAGGACATAGATGCATCATCAAAACACGATTAAATTAGATAGATCACCAAGGAAACTGCACAATATGAGCCACCAATCCAAATAATGAGATAATGGGGGACTTTAGAACGAGTTTCCATTTAGACAAGGGAAAAAGGACCACATGTATCTTTATCAACTTGAACATGCATGGCATTATCAGATCCGTAAATCATACGTCAGATCAAAACTGCTGCAATTCATGAAGCGTGAATCTTACTTGTTGATCTGAGCAATAGCCCCATCGAAAAATATGATAGAAGTATCATAAAGCCCTTCCAAGGCATAATCACGGGCTAGCTTTAGATGCTCCTGTAGTCCTGCTAGTGCTCCAACCATCCTGATGGATACATGAAATCACTTGCAACCTGTAGCTGCAGTGTTCTTATTTGTTGAAGCATCCAGAGATCACCCAATCGACACCTCAATGTCGGGATCTCTTATACGCAGAGGCTGCAACCCGCAGAAAATATGCAGAGGCTGCAAACCGCAGAACAAGTCGTAATCTGCGTCTCACCCTTCAGAACATGCAACATTTGTATCATTTATATATGAGAAAGTAAAACATACTCGATCAATCCGAGAAGAAAACGTGCATCCCATCAACCTTATCGCTGCGCTATAAAATAGAGACTTTCGTTCCAGCGTCTCATTGAGGATAGGCGCATTTCGAGCATCTGCTAATTTCCGAGAGTCAAAATGGATATTGGTCGACAATGCGATACACAGGGTACGAGGATAGTGCCACAAGTAACAACATGGATGTAGGAATCAAGAGGTGCGATGGGCTGAACTTTTAAATTGACAGAATACGGATAGCAGGAATCGTAGAAGAAACAAGCACACGCCCTCGCGCACCCCTACAGGAAAGGGGAAAGAGAAAAAAAATATCACGCTCGTGAGGAATCGACAGTTGAAGCTCGACAGAGAAGGTGAGAACGAGAATGACAGCCGTAAGATCAGGAAACAGGAAAGCAGGACCTTTGAAGAAGAACAGACGAAGTGAAAATGTCTAATCCTGGGCTTTTACGTGCGCTTTCCCTATAATGCATTTTGAATTTTAAACATCTGAAATTCTATCGTCCAAAACCGTACAGTCTTTTCTTTTCTAAATTGAATAGTTTTTTAATATAAAGGAAGTTCGGCATTAGACTACTCTCCCGGACTTGAATTAAATAAAGAAAGAAAAGTACAGGAGAAGGGGACTAGTGCCCACGGGACCCCCCAAATCTCACAAAGCAGGGGAAGCTTTAACAAAGCTTAAATGGCGTTAAAAAGAAGGTTAATCACCCTCTCATCACCCTCATGCGGGGCCCACTTGGGTTTAAGCTTGTTATTGATCAAAAGGAGAACTTGATGATGCCTGAAGGGGGGGGATTTCTTGCAGTTAACAATCCTTTTGCCAAGGAGGAATAATGATTTCTCAATTGACCACTCCTTGGGGGAGTCACCGAAGTTGAGAGCACATCTTTCCCGCCAGATTTTCCATAGGACCTCCCCTCTGATGGCGTTCCAGAGGGTCACAGAGCAGCCGATCACTTCTCCCTGCAGGGCTTGCTGCCAACTGAGATGTTTCTGAAGTCTAATTTTCATTCCAATCGTCTGCCAGAGTCTGTTGGAGTTGGGGCAGGTAAAGAAGATGTGTGGGACATCTTCGATAGACCGGTAGCAGCGTTTGCACCAAGGAGAAGTCCCACAAAGTTTGCTAGCCTTAAGGTTGGTCCAGATTATGATGAAGAATTTGCCATAAGAGGACAGACTTTTTGATTTCTATGAGGGGGTGCCAGATAGCCACGAACTTCATGTCCCACCGAAGCCGCGTCCATGACAGGCACCACTTCTTGTTGAGGTTAACCTGATAGTCAATCGTTTCTTTGATGTTCGGGATTTTTGATAGGCTATTCCCATTGTGCCATTTGAGACCAAGCGAGCTTGATGTGTCGTGTCCCATAAGAAGGCAAGTTTTGTGTCGCTCCCAGGCGAGACATCTGCTTTGCAAAGTGTTCCATTTTTCGTACGAAATGTTGACGCGAGGGTCAATATCCTCGAAGTTGATCCAGCGGTTGGTGTCATGTTTCCAGAGATGTTTCCATTTTTTGAAGCCTTTGTTCCATAATTTCTTGGCATTTTGAATGTTCCAAGGTTCCACGCTCTGGATGCCATGGATCGGAAACCAGATAGAGTCGTTTTGTCTGATACCGGCTGGCCACTTCCAGTCTTCACTAATTCTTGTGTAGGTTTTGACTTTATTCCAACTCTTCCATAGGGAGCATACGAGATTAGAGCCTTTCGGGAAGACGGGGACTGGGGAAAACAGCAGGGTCAAGATGTCGAGATTCTTCCAGTTTGGGAAACCCATGAGAGCCAACTCGTTCTTGTTTCTGAAGATCAACTTGGCCCACAAGGCCTCCCCATTGCTCCAAGCCTTAATCATCCATTTGGCTGCCAGTTTGTTAGCCATGCACCCAATGTCCAGGATACCAAGTCCCCCACTATCTCTAGGGCTAGTGCAGATGGACCATTTGATTTTAGGCACCCCCCTTCTATTGTGATCACCCGTCCAAAGGAAGTTTCTACAAATACTATCCAGTTTGGACAGATCTTGCTCTTTCGGTCTCCAACATGAAAGGAAATAAATGGTAGAAGAAAGGAGGAACGTGTTGATAACCATCGCACGACCAACAAGATTGATTTGCGTACCTCTCCAATAGTTAAGCTTCTTTTTGAGTTTGGCTAGCACCCAGTTCCACCACTCTTCCATGGAGACGCCAAACCCCAAAGGGATCCCAAGAAGCCGAAAAATTTGGCCCTGCGGAATGATTTGACAGCCATGTTCAATGAGAAGGCCTGGCAGACACCTCCAGAACGTCTCAAGGCTGGCACTATCATTGTGAACAAACGCGTTCATATCATCGGCAAAAAGTCTCATGGTGATCTGACTGTGGTCGTGAGGCAAACGGAGGCCTTTGATAGTACCAGCTTCCACCTGGTGTGCCACAAGCTGCTAAGCCCCTCCGTGGTGATGGCAAAGAGAAGGGGAGCCAATGGGCACCCCTGTCTGATAGATCTTCTAAGTTTGATCACCTTCGAAAGTTTGCCATTAATGTTAATTTGGGTCGATGCGTTTTCGAGAAGGGTCGCGATCATCTTGGTGGATTTATGACTACATCCAAGATCTTGGAGCGACTGCAAAATATAGTCCCATTCAAGCCTGTCGTAGGCTTTATCAAAGTCAATCTTGAGGAAGACCACATCTTGTTTAGACTCATTTGCAAATTCAAGTCCTTCCCAAATATCAATAATGGTCTCCAAAATTGACCTGCCTTTGATGAAACCTTTTTGGTCCTCGCTTAGCCACGCTCTCAAGTGGCAAGAGATTCTATTGGCAATGACTTTGGCGATGATCTTGTATCCTGTTTGGAGCATCGTAATAGGACGCCAGTTCTCTATTCTGTTCTTTTCCCCTTTTTTGTGAATTAACTTGATAATACCATTGTTGAGACAAGAAGGAAGTGCACCGAACCTGAGTGCCTCCTACCAAACCAGACAAAGAGGGGTGGCAACCACCAACTTGAAGGATTTAAAGAACTCGTTAGTGAGCCCGTTCGGTCCCGGGCTTTTACCGACAGGGAGCGCATCAATGACCTCAATGATTTCTGCTTCAGAGATAGGGGCATATAGCAGGGAGTGAAGGTTGGGTGGTATCCTGCGGGGGGAAACCCTAGATATGGCTGCCATACAGTCCCTTCTATGGTGAGAGAGGGGGTTCGAGGTCCCCAGGAGTCTCGTGAAGTGCCCTTCAATGATCCCAAGATTATCTTCTTCCGAAATGCATACATTGCCATTTAAGTCTAGCAATAGGGAATCGATTCTCTGTTATGTTTCCTTTTAAGGATACGGCACATCTCTTTGGTGGGTTTGTCGGCTTTGCCAGCCCACCACTCCTTGAAGAAAATTTGCAAGTTTTTCCTTTGTATTTCTTCCTCATATCTCAACAGCGCTCTGATTTTTCGAAGACCTTTCTGGGCTTGGGGTTTTCCTTTGTTCACTTCCTCCTCGAGCCTCCAGAGTCTGTGGTAAAGAGCTTCCCTACGAGCCCACCGCACAGTCTTGAGCATCTTCTTGGTTCTAATCATGATCTTTCGAGACTTATCGACCGCACTTCTCCAGCACTTGGCTGGAGACAAGCCGAAGGAAATGCCTCCTTCCACACATCAGCAATCTCTTGATGTACAGAGGGGAGAGAGAAGGTGGACACACTGGCATGGAACCAAGGCGCCTTGCGGATCTTGTTGGAAGGTTGGAAAGTGATAACGATTGGATAGTGATCAGAGATGGTGAGGTCGGTGCGTTGCGCGAGGGAGGTCCTCGCCCGCTTGGAGATTTGACCAAGAAAAGCCATTCGAGTCTTTGAATTCAACCAAATCCAAGTGAAGTTTGGTCTTCTCCCATGTTTCTTTCTCTCGACTGTCGATGACCCTGCCCTTGCCACATCCATCTGTCCATAGGGTCCTCCACCATGTTGAAGTCTCCACAGATAAGCACGTTGTGGGGGAGCGAGTCCAAGGAGGCCCATGTGTTCCGTCTCTCTAATTCCCCGTTAGGGGCGTACAAAGAAACCATAGTAAAACAAAGAGGAGCACCAAAAGAAACAGCGATCCATCAGTGGCTTTCATCTTCAATGGAGTTCTCAAGCTTTTCAAACCAAAGTTGATTAATACCGATTACGTTCCACCGGACCCTCGCTGGTGCGCCGTTGAAATCCAAACATGGGTCGAGGAGACCTGTCTAAGCCGTTTTTGGAGGTCTTCTCCGTCAATTTTAGTCTCTTGAATACATATAAAATCTGGGTTTATGCTAATGTCGCGAAGCCATTGACCAATGATGGTCGCTCTTGAGGGGTCGGTTAGCCCTCTAGCATTTAACGAGATGATGATCATTGTCGTATTGAGCCCTCTTTGCGGGAGGGAGCTTTGTCCTTTCTTTTCTTGGATTCATCTTTCTTTTTAGCTGGGATCGGATCCCGAATTAGCAATAGGTTCTTGTGGGGGCTTTTCCAGGGTAACTCCATAGGCTGTTTTCCTTTGCGGGATGCCTCCTGCTGGGAAGACTTGGGCACCGTTTTCGGCACCATTTCCGGAATAGTCGATCCGATGATGGAACTTTCACTATCCATGTTATCTTCGTTACTAGTGGTAAAGCCGTCTTCTTTGCTTGTAGTGTAGCCCTCCTGGGAGGTTTCTTTATTGTCAGGGATCTCTAGGGCTTTGTCGTTGGTGTCCACCTCAAGTAGGTTCCCACCTGGGTAGTCAAACTCATTGATCTCCTTTTCCAGATTGCAATACAAATTGCTAGAGGGGGTAAATGGCAAGTTGTTTCGCTCAGAAGTCGCCCTAGGGCTTCTTTTCCTTCTTCTTCTGACTTCGATGAACTCATCCGCATCAGCTTCTGGATTAAGGGGGCCCTTGCCTTCCTCTTCCTTCGTCGAGTGGGTCAAAACGCCTTTGTTGTCTTGAGTGTTTTTGGAGGCTTCTTGATTTCGATTGCTTTTTTGTCTCAAAGGGCAATCTTTAATCCTGTGACCTTGTTGGCCACAACGAAAGCACGCGTTGGGAAGGTTTTTGTAGTTAATGTCTTGCTCCCATACATCCCCTTCGCCCAAGTGGGACATTGTTTCTCCTATCGGCAAGCCGTTGGCCTCACGCGAGGACATTGGTGGACTAAAATGAATATTTGCCTTCCAAAAGCAATGCTATCATTGAATCGCTTTAGGGTGAGTTCACACTGTTCCGACGGCACACTGGTTTTCTTTTACATACTCTTGCTTTCGGTATGGCAATTCACTTGCAAACTCATCTCAACCATCCCATTATCAATCAAGATTTCACAACCGTAGATTTTTATTCGAGAACATTACATGGGTTTGGAATGTTTTTGTGTTAATGCCAGCCAATGGTATTTTGTCACATCCTCTCCTTCTTGTTGCCGCCGCCTTGTGTGAAGCAGCTATTAGCATTTCCAGATTTTTTTTTTTGTATTTTATGAAAGAGGTTATAGTAGTTGAATGAGTCACATCTTGCTTTGAGAAATCTTCTACTCCAACTTGCTCCTACTTGCACCCTTTTTTTTAAGGCAACTTCTTAGTGACACCTAGATTGACTAAGACCTAATGGTGTCATTGGATGTTGATTTTCTTGGAGGGTTTCCCACCTAAAAATTCCTTTGAGGGCTCTATAATAGTTTTCACAATGGTTACAAGTGATCAAGAGGTCCAACACCACCATGTACATTTTTCTTTCATCAATTGTATACTTAATTAATTGAGAACTGGAAAGCCAATCAAACATCTAGATCAAGGTATTATGCACTAATGAGTGTCCCACTTGGAAAATCCAAGAAGTCATTCTTTGTAACATGATCATGATTAGTAGGTGATTTATAGTTAGCATTTCAAAGGATGTGTTTTCAATTCCTTTAGAAACCTATTCCCTTTCATGTAAGGTTTTATAGTGTCCACATAAGGTTTTAGAAAACCGCACTTGGCTTTGAACATATCATGGCAAAATCGCAAAAATGCCACTTAAAGTGTGCTTTATATTGATGAGTTGTGAAAGTACCCTCATTATAGTATGATAGATTATGTTTGTTTATAACGTCTATTTAAGATTGTAAGGGTCTAGGTCGCCCTCCCGCTCTTGACTTTACTTATAGTCTCACAAACATGATTAGGAAGTAATCCTCAACCATGGCTTTTGGGACAAGTGCTTAGCCCATAGATTTGTCAAATTTGCAATTTATCCACTCCATTTTCTCATTGCATTGTCTTCTTCTATCTTCTCTTTGAACTATATGACACGTCCACAAATGTGTGTCGTCATTCATCCAATTTCTTCTATATTGTCTGAGACGTTAGAAGTTTCATCACTCTCATCCTTTTCAATATTATTGCGGCTGGTTCAAGCTCGCATAACCTAGTAGTTGATGCTTTGAATCTCAAGGAGGAAGTCCCGAGTTCAAATCTTGGCTAGACATATCCATAAGTTCCCAAAGATGGGTGTCCATGAAGTTTCCCAAGATGGGTGCCTCTACCTTACGAGGTCGGGTGTGTGCATCTTTCCAATTCATTGTACTCTCAAATATATATATATATATATATTATTGCGGCTGAAAATCCACCAAAGTGGCGCTACATCACTATGAGAGTTATTGATGAGATCAACTCTAGTGGTGATGCTTTGATGTTGCAAGTAAACTAAATTTCCACCCCAATCTTGAAAAACTCAAAGGAAAGGCCTTCTTAAAAGTAACTCTTTATTACTAGCCTTCCCAAAATCGCATATGTCAAGTGTATGTTCAAATTACACCTCACAATTAGCCAATACCACATCTTCTAGTAGACCCAAAGGTTTATCCCTATGACCTTTTGCTAATTGAAGTTTCATGCTAGTGAGCCTCAAGGTCGACTTTCCCCATCTTGTCCACAAAATCTTGGTGGAAATGGCTATGCCTGCCCTAGAGTCAATAATGGCGTTAGAAGTATGACCATTGAATGTGATGGGAATACAAACATTTCATTTTTCACATTTGCTATATTCACCCATCTTATCTAAAGGTATTTGGGTTATGTGTGATGCTAGATTCATAGCTTTTGGATCTACACTAGCTTGTTTTGAAATCTACTTCCAATAGTGAGGTTTGATTTTTATTATATTTTCAAGGGTGAGTGTACACTTTACTTTCGTTTTTCTTAGTTCTTCCATCAGATGTTGTGATCCATCTAGATAAGACCTTTTCAATTGCAAAAAGGTGATTTTCTTACACTTCAAAGTGTCCCCCATGTACCTAAATAACTTGGTATGGTATCTAGACTAGAGTGTTCACATGCGAAAATATCCTCAATAATGTTTCCTACACTTTGTGTGTCTATACCATTTTGGAAGTGAGGTGTTTCAATCTCCACTTCCTCAAAAAAAGGTTTAGCAAAGTTTGTTCTCCTCCATTTATCTTCCTGTACCTTTTCCCATATTTTTTCTTTCTATGAAGTTTCAACATCTTGTATATTAGATTTTTAGAGTGTCTAATGTCATTAGATGGCAAGTAGTATCTCTCATCATATCTCCTAATTCTTGAGAAGTAGTATCTCTCATCATATTTCCTAATTCTTGTTCTAACTGATATGAAGGCTCTTGTTGATGCGCTTGAGGAGGATGTTGGGTCCTTGATGACCTGATCCTTCTTATCCAAACCATGATTCAATTGGGTATTTTGTTGATTTATTGTAATTTCTTAATCAGATAATTAGATTCAATATGTGCATCAATGATTGGTTGAGTCGTTTTTGGAAAACAATGCTCATGCATTCTCGCGTTTAGAATAGGTCTAGGTGCTTTCTCTAGGAGTTGTTCGAAAACTTGATGATTCTTTTGCACATATCTATTCTCCCCTTTTCTAAGTTAGGTCTAGGATAGCACTCATCATGATGATCCAAAGAAGACCCTTCAGTTATCCTATCTTGATATAGCATTCTTAGGTCCTCATGCATTGGTGTTTCTAGTTGTAAACCCACTATTTGTAAACAAATCAGTAGTAGCTAAAGTAGTAGATGGATGAGCTCTAGCATTTGGGAATATAACCATGGAAACCACACCATTAAGAGTACACCTTGGTGACCATGATTCCCACAATATGTTTCAACATAATATTGGGTCCAATAAATCTGGTTATCATTAGAATGACGTGGTTAAAGAAACATAATCCAGACATTAATTGGGAAAAGAATAAAATCACCGGTCAATATCCAAAAGAACCCGACATATGTCATAGCCAAAGCCTTTATACATGTAGTAAGGAAGGAACCGACATATATGATATATGCCATACCAACTCAAGAGCCCAAGAAAGATGATCCAGTGAAGTTACCCTGGTTTTGAAGATGTTTTTGAAAAGAAGATGCAAATATCCTCCCAGAGCATAGACCTATGATTTTTCCATAGAACTTCAAGAGGGAGCACAACCACCATTTGGACCAATCTATAGACTATCCCCATAGGAGCTTACAAAATTACATAAGAATGTTGATGAGAATCTAGCCAAAGGGTTTATCAAACACTCGAAGTATCATGCAAGAGCCCCTATACTATTTGTAAAAAAGAAGGACGAGACTCTTCGAATGTAAGTAGACTATCACGGGTTGAATAAAGTCACAATAAAGAACAAAATACCCTCTACCACTTATATTAGAGCTCTTGGAACGCCTCGAAAATCAAAGTTCTTCACAAAGATTGACCTTCGAGGGGTTTAGAATCTTGTTAAGATCAGAGAAGGAGACAAATGGAAGACAACATTTCGAACAAGGTATGGGCATTTTGAATATGTAGTTATGCCATTTGGTCTCACAAATGCTCCAGTTGTCTTTCAACATATGATGAATGATATCTTTCGAGAGTATTCAAATGACTTTGTGTTTAATATATTTCGATGATATACTAATCCAAAAAGCTAGAGGATCCTGAATATCATGAAAAGATAGTCCTAGAGAAACTAAGAGAAAAAGGTTTATATGCAAAATTGGAGTGCTCTTTCCATCAAACAAAAGTGAAGTTTCTACGGTACATTGTATCATAGAAAGGAATCTTTATGGACCCTAAGAAGATCAAGACAATCCTTGATTGGCAACCACCTTCATGTGTTTGAGATGTACAATGTTTTCTAGGGTTTGCCAATTTTTATAGGATATTCATTAGAGATTACCCAAGATAGTGATACCTCTTAACAAGCTCATAGGAAACTCAAAATTCTCATGGACAAAGAAGCAGAAAAAGCCTTTCATACATTGAAATCAGCATTCACAATTGCTCCATTTCTAGTTCATCGCAGATTCGGGGCCATGTGCAAAGCTAAAACATCAGAGATTTGGCCCATTCACCATCTTGTCCAAGATTAATCCAGTCACTTTCAAGATCCAGTTACTAAGTACCATGAGAATACATCTAGTTTTCCACGTATCTATTTTGGAACCATATCAGATTTCACCATTGAGGGAGGAGAGACTTAGTCCTTCACCACCTATCAAGATTGATGATCATGAAGAATCCAAAGTTGAGCATGTTCTAGATTCAGGAATATCCCAAGGAAGATTGGAGTACCTTGTTCATTGGAAAGGGTATCACATTAGTGATAACACTTGTGAACCTGTAGAGAACCTTCACAGAGCACCAGAGATCATGACCACTCCTTATGGAACTCGTCACTTGAGGGGGAGGTGATGTCATGGACAAAGGAAACCATCTTGAATCTCAGATTCCAAGTGACTTCTATATCTCATGATTGGTTCAAATTTTGGAGAAACCAATGCCTCCACTGTGTTTGGAATGTGCCAACACCCTAAGATTGACTATCTTCTTACTTGATTCTGACATCTAGAGATCATGTTTCAAATTGATGAGATCATCAATGACATCATCAATTTGTAACCGCCTTTGATGAACCACCCTTGAAAACCTATATAAGGAGGAGTTGGCCACATACATACTTAGTCTTGCCAATACAATTCTTGGGAGCTCAAGGAGTCGTGATCACCAAGTAAGCACTTTCAAAGTTCCAGTTCTAGTTATTGTCTTGTTCCTTGTTCTAGTCCTGATTAGTCTAGTTCTTGGACATCTAGCCTTGTCCTCTTGGAATCTCATAGTACGAGATCTTGTCTAGTTTTTTCTTGTATCTAGTTCATCTCCTTGAAGGGAGTTCTTGTAATCAAGAGATCTTGCTTCATACCTATGATCTCAGGTTGTGGGATCTTCTGCATCATCTCTAGTTGAGTTATCTATACATATCAGTCCCAAGTTGTGGGAATTCTTGTATCAGTTATTTATTCTTGTATTATTTCCCTATGTGGGTGATCTTGTAATTGAAATTGTAATTATGAAATCTTGTCTAGTCTAGTCAAAGAGAACAATCTAGTGCTCCCTTGATAGTGTACCACATTCCCATTGATTCTAAGTCATTAAGTTCATCCTGCTTTTGAATTTCTTCCCAATTTGAAATAAGATGGCCTTAGTTTGAGGTATATTCACTTTAGTCCTTTATATAAGCTCCACATTCAGAAACAACATTAGGATCAATGCTCATAGTACATGTAACTAGAGTATTATGGACGTGAGCCCTTTCCTCGTTTTCCTCAGTTGCATATTTTATTGGTGGTATTACTTGATTGGGAAGAGGTGGTTGTTGAACAAGCACATGTTGTGCTAGGTTTTGCCCATAACTATTTTCCCTAAACCTCTAAAGCAAATTATTGCAGTCGATTATTGTATTGTTGATCTCTTATCTGATAAGGTCTTGTAGGATACTGCAAAGGATTTTGATATGCATATGATCTCTGCCTTTTGGGTTGTTGAGAGATTAGATGTCTATTGAAACGGCATTCCACCATGGAGTGATTTGTCATTTTTTGTTATCTTTCACAATATTGGAGGGTTCCTAGATGGTTTGGTTGCCTAAATCCTTGGTACTACCTAGGGCATAATCTCTATTGATATATTTAGGTAGTGACGTGTGTGAACACACTAGGACTGCTGAGGCACTTTTTTCCCTCTTTAGGAGGTCCCCCCCCCCCGCCTTATATATATGCCTATAGCCCTAACGGGTTACTTATCTTTATACATTCTAGTGGTAATACATTCAATATTGTGTGTTGTGCTCCAAGCTTCTTCTTCTTCCTTGTGTTGTTCCCGTGCTTCTACAGACCTCAAACTCCAACAATTGGTATCAAAGCATGTCACCACTTCATTTAGGGCATCATCGACACCCCTCCGATCATAGTCTCAGAATCGCACGAAATTTGGTGAGCATACTCAAGGTGATTAGGAGTTCAAAACATCTTCGCTCTTTGGTGCCAAAATCATGTTGTGAGCTCGTTTTGGCCTCCAAACACACTATCAATGTGCTTGTGTAGGCAATTTTGTCTTTTTTTGCCAAAAATATATACAACTTTTGGTTCACCAGTATAAGCGTCTCGAAGTGTATTATAGGTTTAGCAGAACTCGACATGGTAGTTTTGTTCAAATTTTTGAGATAAAATCTTTTTTCTGCATCAGGGTACTTTAGTCAGTGGCCATGGTTCAAAGTAGTGATGTATTCCATATGTTGGTTGTTAAGGATAAGTTGGATAATACCAATTACCCATTATGGTCTTATCTGATGCGTCATGTACTGGTTGCAAAAGGATTGTGGAATATATGGAATATTGTGCAAGGTGTTGAGAAACTTCCTATTACACATGCAAACACGATTGCTGAAGGTGATGCAGACGGTGTTGAAGATGGCGATTTACTTCATGTTCCTATTATTGTTGCGGTTCCTGTTGCACCTATTGCAGAGAAAATTTGTTGGGATGGCAGAGATGCTCAAGCACATGCATTGATAGCCTTATTGTTACCGTTAGTGTCCATGTGAAAGGCCAAATGGCCACCGGACACTTCTTTGTATATGTTCTTTAATAAAACATATAGTGGCATGGTCAGTCACAGACTGTAAGTTCGACTGCATTTGTAAGACCTAAGAAGTCTGTCTTTGTGCTCCCTATATACTGCGTTTTCTGCGTATTGTACAACCTCTGTGCGGAGTACTGTGTGTGGCGTCAAGAGTTCGTTTTTCTACTCCGAGCATATCGTCGTGGAGCTCTCGAGAAGGAGAGTCCAGTGTGGTGCATCGCCATCCAAATACTTCACTGGTATCAGAGCAGTTCAAGGCAAAAAGCTTTGTTCCCTCCAAGGCTTACGACTAAGGCGGCGACCAAGGCATAGACCTTGGCATACCTTGTCATCCGAGTCACCGAAGTCACCGTTGGCGCCGTTGGCTGCGCGCGAGGGAGGACCTCAACGATCAAGGAATATAGAGGTTCCCGGTACTTCCCGGGAGGTCACCCATCCCAGTACTGTTCCCCCTAGAGCTCGCTTAACCGTGGCAATCTCTTGCCACTAAGCTACACTCTTGTGGTGTTTGAAGAAGGGGAAAGACTAAGGTTGACATTACCTTGAACAAGTTTTGGTCCCTCAAAGCTTCATTTTTGCTTTTAAAGCCTATTTCTGAAGCAATTTTGGGGTGTTTTTGGAGCCATTTCGGAGTACTTTCGCACGTAGTTCTCTTCACACAGGTCCAAGAACATCAAGAAGAGTGTTCCTTGTACTTCTCAGACAGTAAATATCAACCTTTGGGGCTGTATTTTCAGCCACACTCGTAAAACTACAGGTTTCTCGAGGGGTTTTCAGTTTTGGTGGGAGCAGTCGCTGCAAATTTATGCAGGTTTTTAAAGCCTAAAACATCAGAGGTGACAGACACTTGCAGGTGTTATTGGCTAGTTTTTGGGCTGTGTATTCAGCCTTTCAGTGTCATTTTACTGCATATATTGAGCACATACACACCATGTACGCTTCTGTGGATACCGCTTATGTACGTCCATGTGGGCATTGATATGGCGGTTACGTTCTTTGCATAAAGCCTTTTACGTTTGATAAAGAGGGTCGTGGTGAGGTTTTCTTAACTGGGAGACACCCAGATGTCGGGGTCTCTTCGGTGATGCAGGTGGAAGACTTACCCAGCCTCGCCATAGGAGATGTATGATAGTTGTTCATAGGTGCTCGATAAGCCTAGTTGGCTTCTATTGGGTAACTGATTATATGCAGTGGAGTCAGTGATTCACTATGCAGGTAGACATGTCAGTACTTGCAGTTTTATGATACTTTGACACTGGTCATATGCTAATATTGCAGAGGATACTCTGGCAAAATTTTTCCAGATTTCTGGTTTAGTCAACTATATAGTGGTCGATTTACTCCTTGATACACTTATTTGTTGGTGTTTGGACTCTTCTAGCTCCATTATCATTCTATTCAGCTCTCTACGATCATGGCATCAGAGGTCTCAGGCACATCCGGTGGATCAGGGTCTAGTGCTAGCGTTCCGAGGAGGAGCTATAACTTGCAGGGCAAAGACCATTTTGAGATCCGAAAATTTGATGGCACAAACTTTGCTCTATGGAAGAATCAGATTAAAGATGTGCTGATTCAAAGAAGGCAATGGAAGCCATTAAATGGGATTTCAAAGAAGCCTGCTGACATGGATGAAGATGATTGGGATGAGTTAGATGAAATGGCCAGGTCTACCATTCGCTTGCACCTAGCAGATAATGTTTACTTTACAGTATTAGACTGTGAAAGTGCAGAGGAGCTTTGGAAGAAGTTATGCAATACATATGAAAAAGAGACGGCATCAAATAAAGTATATCTGATGAGAAAATTATACGACCTTCGTATGAAGGACACAGATAGTGTTGCTGCTCATCTAAATGAGTTTGATGCCATATTCTCCCAGTTACAGGCTCAGAAAATGGATATGGACAATGAAATGAAAGCAGTATTGCTGTTATGCACCCTGCCATCATCATGGGATACATTTTGCACAGCTATTAGCAATAGTGCACCAGGTGGTAAACTCGTCTATGATGACATATGTGGAGCACTCTTGAGTGAGGAGATTCGTAGAAAATCTATGGTTGGCACTCAGAGTGGAGATGCATATAATGTTCGTGATTCTTACCAAGGAAAGAATCAACAACGTGGCAGGAGCAAGAACAAGGAAAAGAATGGTCAACGGAATAAGAGCAGAAGTAAATCAAGGAAGAGGGATATTGAATGCCATTATTGTCATAAGAAAGGACACATGAAGAAAGACTGTTATGCATTAAAGAATGCTAAAGGTAAAGGACAGAATGTTGATGGGCATGTTAAACAGTTACCTGCACCATCTACTTCGACTGTGAAGATTGAAGAAATTAATGCTATTTCTGATGATGCTGATGTGTTGACACTTGATAGTACTGTGCCATCTGAGGCACTTATGGCTGATTCTCTTTCCCACACCTGGCTGCTAGATTCTGGTGCTTCTTTCCATGTGACACCACATAGAGAATGGTTCTCTAATTATGCAGCAAAGTCTCTTGGTACCGTGAGACTTGGTGACTCTTACCAGTGTGATGTTGTGGGGATTGGAGATGTGGTTGTGCAGTTCATTGACGGTTCAAAATTTACTATGCATAATGTACGCCATGTACCTCAGTTATCACGCAGTTTGATGTCAATTGGTCAACTTGATGACCTTGGTTACAAGGTGGTCTTCTATGCTCAGTCCTTTCGTATATCAAAGGGCAATATGGTTATTGCAAAAGGAAGGAAAGTTGGCTCACTTTACCCTTTATTTGTATCACAGAAAGAACACTTGTTAGCTGTTACTGAACAGCCTATGGCTTGTATTTGGCATGGTCGTTTGGGCCATATATCTCGTAGTGGAATGGAAAATCTTTCTCGTTCTGGCTACTTACCTGTGTTATCTTTCTCTGATTTTTCATTTTGTGAGCATTGTCAATATGGAAAGCAAACCAGAAATGTGCATAAAACGCACATTGACTCTTCAATTCAGCCTTTAGATCTTGTTCATACAGATGTGTGTGGTCCTATGCCCACTAGGTCCTTAGGTGGTTCTCTTTACTTTGTCACTTTCATAGATGATGCTACTAGAAAAGTCTGGGTATATCCTATCAAATCGAAGGATGATGTATTCCCTACTTTCAAAAAATGGCTTGCTTCAGTTGAGACTGAAAAAGGAACTAAGCTTAAGGCTTTACGTTCAGATAATGGGGGTGAGTATACCTCACATGAATTCAGCCTTTTCTGTCAGTGTAGAGGGATTCGTAGAGAGTTTACAGCTCCTTATACCCCAGTACAGAATGGTGTAGCTCAGAGGATGAATAGAACTATTCAAGATAGAGTAGTCTCTATGTTGCATCATGCAAACCTCTCACAAGGTTTTTGGGCAGAAGCAGTATTGACTGCAGTTCATGTGATTAACCTTTCACCTAGTACTGCCAAAGGTCTGAAAGTGGCACAAGAGTTATGGACAGGGAAACCACCATATTATGATCATCTTCGAGTTTTTGGGTGTGAAGCATATGTTCATATACCCAAGAATCTTAGACAGAAGTTGGACCATAAGTCAAAGAAATGCATTTTTCTTGGATATGGTCGAGAAGGACAATTTGGATATCGCTTATGGGATCCTGAAACACGGTCAGTGATCAGAAGTAGTGATGTCATTTTTAATGAGTCTAAGATGCATAAACAACCGATTAAGGAGGTTGAAGTGAGAAGAGTGGTGTTTGAGGATACTAGTCCTCCGGTTAGCATGCATAAAAATGCTGCACATAGGGATGTTCAAGAGAATGTCCATTCAGATCAGTCTGCACATGTTCCTGTTCAGCAACCATTGAGACGTTCTGCACGTGTCTCATATCCACCTGATAGATATGTTCCAGGTTTGGATTTTGTTATGCTAACAGATGCCGGTGAGCCCTCTTGCTACAAAGAGGCTATGCAGACAGAGGATCATGTCAAGTGGGAGCATGCCATGAAGAGTGAGTTGGATTCTATTCACAAGAATGGTACTTGGGACTTAGTACCTTTGCCAAAGGGCAGGAAAGCTTTACCATGTAAATGGGTATATAAGCTGAAATTCACATCAGATAGTGCTTCTCCAAAATATAAAGCACGACTTGTTGCAAAGGGTTTTAAGCAACAACATGGTGTTGATTTTGAGGAAATCTTCTCTCCAGTGGTCAAGATGACTACTTTGCGCATGTTGCTTGGATTCGTTGCAATGGAGGACTTAGAGCTAGTCCAAATGGATGTGAAAACAGCTTTCTTGCATGGAGATCTTACAGATGAGATCTATATGGAACAACCAGAGGGTTATGTAGTTCCTGGCAAGGAAAGTCTAGTTTGTAAGCTCAAGAAGAGCTTGTATGGACTTAAACAGTCTCCTAGACAATGGTATCAAAAGTTTGATGCTTTTATGAAGTCCCAAGGCTATTCTCGGAGCAATGAGGATCATTGTCTCTACACAAAGAGATGTTCTGATGGCAGCTTGATATGCTTGATACTTTATGTCGATGATATGTTGATTGCTGGGAAGTCCTCTTATGATTTGTCAATTCTCAAAAAGAAGTTGAGTCAGACATTTGGTATGAAGGATTTGGGGGATGCCAAACATATTCTTGGCATGCGCATTACTCGTGATAGGAGTAAAAGATGCATATACTTGTCTCAAAGTGAGTACATATCCAAAGTACTTCATCGATTCAATATGCAGGGTGGAAAGGCATTGAGTACACCTTTACCCACATATGTGAAATTGAGCAAGGATGACTGCCCCAAATCAGATGAGGAAAAGGAATTCATGACCAAAATTCCCTATCAGTCTGCTGTTGGTAGTCTCATGTATGCTATGGTAGCTACGAGACCAGACATTGCATTTGCAGTGGGAGTTGTGAGCAGATATATGTCTAATCCTGGCAAGAAACATTGGGAAGCGGTCAAAATGATTTTGAGATATCTGAGTGGCACTAAGGACAAGTGTCTATGCTTAGGTAGAGGGAAAGCATCCATTATTGGTTACACAAATTCTGACTATGCTGGTTGTGTAGACAATCGTAAGTCTACATCAGGGTACATTTTTCATTTTGCTGGAGGTGCTATCTCTTGGAGATCTCGTCTTCAAGAATGTACAGCTGTTTCCACCACAGAAGCAGAGTATGTTGCAGCAAGTGAGGCATGTAAGGAAGCATTGTGGCTTTCTCGTCTTGCTTGCGATATGGGTTTGCCTCAGCATGTACCTCACTTGCTCAGTGATAGTCAGAGTGCCATTGCTTTGGCTAAGAATCCGATCTATCATGCAAAGACCAAGCACATTGAGGTGAGGTATCACTTCATTAGAGATTGCTTAGCCACTGAGAGCATTATTCTTGAGAAGGTTCACACTCGAGATAATGCTGCAGATGCTTTGACTAAAGCTCTACCACAGGATAGCTTTCGACACTGTTGTCACTTGATGGGGGTTACTTGATTCTTGATCTTACACAGTCACTTGTATACTGTGTAACATGCCCATCAGGTGGGAGGTATAGTTTGTATACTTACACTCAGGTATTCTTTATCATTCTTTCTTTTTTCTCCCATAGTTACTCTGGCCATATTGGCCTTTAGTGGGAGATTGTTACCGTTAGTGTCCATGTGAAAGGCCAAATGGCCACCGGACACTTCTTTGTATATGTTCTTTAATAAAACATATAGTGGCCTGGTCAGTCACAGACTGTAAGTTCGACCGCATTTGTAAGACCTAAGAAGTCTGTCTTCGTGCTCCCTGTATACTGCGTTTTCTGCGTATTGTACAACCTCTGTGCGGAGTACTGTGTGTGGCGTCAAGAGTTCGTTTTTCTACTCCGAGCATATCGTCGTGGAGCTCTTGAGAAGGAGAGTCCAGTGTGGTGCATCGCCATCCAAATACTTCACTTATCTATCAAACGTGCCATCATTCCTCCCATTCACTCTTGCAGAACAACTAAGGATGCTTGGGATACACTTCCCACTTTGTACCACGCAAGGAATGAGACTTGTGTTGCTTACCTCCGAAAACAATTGGAGAGTGAGTGCATGAATGAAGGAGATTCCATGGAATTTTTTTTGATAAAGATCAAAGATTTGAAGGAACAATTGAGTTCTGATGATGAAGTCTTGCTTGACAATTCACTTGTGCAGTTTGCTTCTAGTCTTCATTTGATGATGAAAGGCAATCCAAATGCCTTAACGTTTGAGGATTTAGTCTATGTTTTGTTGCAGGAAGATCAATCTAGGGAGAACGGGTCCATTATGCGTGTTGCAGGTCAAGCTTTCCTAGCTAGTCAGAAGGGCAAAGGTAAATGGAGCTCTTCTACTAGTAAGCAGAAATCTGCCAATTTTGCACAATCAAAGAAGGATGACAAAGACGAGAAGAAAATAGAAAAGTAGAAATTGTTTTGCAAACACTATAAAGGAAATGATCATGTCATAAAGAGTTATCCAAAATTGGTTGCTAAAGAGGCAAGGAAGAAAGAGGTTGGAATGGTTGTTGCAGAGGCCTCTACACCCAAAATAGAGCCTGCTAATCTTGTGCAAAATTAAGAATGGGCATTTACAATTGTTTGCAGTTATGACCTATCTTCTCATGAATAGTGTATGTCTATAGTAGATTTGGATGTTTGGTACTTTAATAGTGGGGCAACCAAACATATTACCTTGGAGCATAATTTTTTCACTTCACTCCAGCCTTCCCCTATAGGGAATATTGTCACATGCTCCAACAACTTCTCTTATTCTGTCATGGGAGTTGGTAAGACCATTATGACTACTACTGATGGTAGTTCTTTTACATTGTCAGATGCTTTGTTTTTGCGAGGGATCAAGAAAATTTGGTTATCAGTTTTAGCTGAAATAGCCTGAGAATCTTGAATTACACAAGCTGAATCATTGAGCAACCTACAAATGTTCCTATTTAGAAACAACTGAGATGTTTTGCACATGTCTCGCATCCATATGATAGATATGTTCTTGGTTGGGATTTCGTTATGTTAACAAATGCTTGTGAGCCTTCTTGCTATAAAGAGGATATGAAAATAGAGGATCA
Source organism: Ceratopteris richardii (assembly GCA_020310875.1). Taxonomy (NCBI): domain Eukaryota; kingdom Viridiplantae; phylum Streptophyta; class Polypodiopsida; order Polypodiales; family Pteridaceae; genus Ceratopteris; species Ceratopteris richardii. The sequence continues at coordinate 175,385,257 of CM035412.1, forward strand.
TGTCAAGCTAGAGTGTGTTATGAGGAGTGAATTGGGTTTTATTCACGAGAATGGTACTTGGGATTTAGTATCTTTCCAAAGGGAAGGAAAACTTTCCCCATATAAATAGTTACATAAGCTCAAATTCACATAAGATAGGGCTTCTCCAAAGTATAAAGCATGACTTGTTGCAAAAGGTTTTAAGCAACAACATGGTGTGATTTTGACGAAACCTTCTCTCCAATAGTCAAGATGACTACACTGTGCATGTTGCTTGGATTCATTGCAATGGGCTTAGAGCTAGTCCGAATGGATGTGGAAAATAACTTTCTTGCATGGGATCTTACATATGAGATCTATATGGAACAACTAGAGGGTTATGTAGTTCCTAGCAAAGAAAGTATAGTTTCTAAGCAAAAGATAAGCTTATATGGACTTAAAGAGTCCCCTAGATAGTAATACCAAAAGTTTGATGCTTTTATGAAGTCTCAAGTCTTTCTTGAAGCAATGAGGATCATTGTCTCTACACAAAGAGATGCTCAAATGGAAGGTTGATATGCTTGATATTTTATGTCAATGATATGTTGATTGTCGGGAAGTCCTTTGATGATTGTCATTGATAAAAAAGAATTGAGTGAGACATTTGATATGAAGAATTTAGGGTATGCCAAGCATATTCTTGGAATGCACATTATTCATGATAGGAGTAAAAGATGCTTATAATTGTCTCAAAGTGAGTACATATCCAAAGTACTTCATAGGCTCAATATGCAAGGTGGAAAGGTATTGAGTACACCTTTACCTACATATGTGAAATTGAGCAAGGATGATTTTCCCAAATTAGATGAGGAAAATGAATTCATGAACAAAATCCCTTATCAATCTCTTGCTGGTAATCATGTATGCTATGGTAGCTACAAGACTAGAAATTGCATTTGCAAAGGGAGTGTGTGAGCATATATATATATATATATATCTAATCCTCACAAGAAGCATTAGGAAGTGGTCAAGATGATTTTGAGATATTTGAGTGGCACTAAAAATAATTGTTTATGCTTGGGTAGAGGAAAGACCTCCATTATTGGTTACACAGATTCTGATTGTGTTGATTGCATAGACAATAAAAAGTCTATATCAGGGTACATTTTTCATTTTGAAAGAGGTGCTATCTCTTGGAGATCTTGTCTTCAAGAATGTACAACTGTTTCCATCATAGAAGCAGAGTATGTTGCAACAAGTGAGGCATGTAAGGAAGAATTGTGGCTTTCTTGACTTGCTTGTGATATGGTCTACCCCAGCATGTACCTCATTTGCTTAGTGATAGTCAGAATGCCATTGCTTTGGCTAAGAATCTGGTCTATCATACAAAGGCCAAGCACATTGAGGTGAGGTATCACTCTATTAGAGATTGCTTAGCCACTGAGTGCATTATTCTTGAGAAGGTTCATACTCGAGATAATGTTGCAAATGCTTTGACTAAAACTCTACCACAAGATAGCTTTCGACATTGTTATCACTTGATGGGGGTCACTTGATTCTTGATCTTAAGTAGTTACTTGTACACTCTATAACATGCCCATCAGGTGGGAGATATAGCTTGTATACTTGCACTCAAATATTCTTTATCATTCTTTATTTTTTCTTTGCTAGTCACATTGGCCACATTAGCCTTTAGTGGGATATTGTTACCATTAGTGCCTATATGAAAGGCCAAATGGCTATCGAATACTTTTGTATATGTTATGTAATAAAATATATAGTGGCTTGGGCAGCCAAAGACTCTAAGTTTGATCACATTTGCAATGTTTATCTGTGTTTGACTCTCTGTAATTGTGTGGTTTTTTTCATATTCTAGAGGTCTTGTATAGAGTACTGTGCATGGAATTTGGAGGTCAATCTTGTAATATGACGGTATCATTGTGGAGATCTGATAAGTAGAATCCATCGTGATGCATCGCCATCTCACCATTTCTTGAACCATATTTTGGGAAGGAGGAATGCTACGTATTTCCCAAAATACAACATTCACAAACATCTTTAGAAGGTGCCTCAAGTTTGGACAAAGAGCATACCATTTTAGATTTGTATACGTGAAGAAAACTAGCAAAATTTAGATGACCAAAGTGTGCATGCCAAATCTTTCCATCTAAGATAGCATGAGATTGATGAACTGCACATGTTGAATAATTCATAGATTTTGCACAGTCTATGAGCTTATACAACCCACGACATAAAATGCCAAAAATAGTAATAAGATCACCATTTGAGAGACCATGAACTATACATTTGTCATAAAAAAATATAGCAACTAAGCCAATCTTGGCTAATTTTAAAATAAAAAACATTATTTCTTTATCTTTGGTACATATAAGGCATCTGATAATGTGAAAGAAATACCATTGGCAATAGTCAGAATGATTTTTTCAACTCCGATTATAGGATAAGAGGAGTTGTTAGCACATGTGATTATATTCCTTATAGGGGTAGGCTCAAGTGAACTGAAGCAACTATGTTGCCAAGCAATATGTTTGGTTGCACCACTATCAAAGTACCAAACATCTAAATCTACAATAGATATACATCACGCATGTGAAAATGGGTCATAGATGCAAACAATAGTAAGTGCCCATTCTTCATTTTGAACAAGATTAGCTCTTTGCAACGAGTTTAGGAAAAATCTTTATGACATGATCATTTGCCTTATAATACTTGCAAAAGTGTTTCTACTTTTCTATTATCTTGTCATCTTTATCTTCCTTCTTTGACTATGCAACATTAGCAGATTTATGCTTAATGGTGGATGAGCTCCATTTACCTTTTCCTTTTGACTAGCTAAGAAAGCTCGATCTACAACATACATAATTGACCCATTTTTCCTATACTGATCTTTGTGCAACAAAAGAATGACTAACTCCTCAAATGCTAAGGCATTTGGATTTCCTTACATCATCAATTGAAGAGTAGAAGCAAAACTTTGATATAAATTTGGAATATTGTTAAGAATAGTTTGCACAAGTGAACTATCTAGGAAGATTTCATCAACAAGATTTAAATGCTCCTTCAAATCTCTTATCTTTTCAAAAAATTGTCCATAGAATCTCCTTCATGCATATGCTCATTGTCCAATTTTTTAAGAGGTAAGCAACACAAGCCTTATTTCTTGCTTGGTATAATGTGTAAGACTATCCCAAGCATATCTTTCTATCTTGTTGGAGTGAATATGAGGGATAACGGAACATTTGATAGACAAGGCTATCAATGCATATGCATGTGCATCTCTGCCATCCCAACTAAATTGATTCGTAGTAGTTGTAACAAGAGCCACAACACCCTTTTGCTACCAATACATGGTGCATCATATATGCCCAGAATGGGTACTCAGTACCCTCTTGAGCTCTACTAGACCTATAATAGACTTTGAGCCACTTTGCGCTGGTGAATCAAAACCTGTTGGAATTTGGGGCCCCAAGATCGTTCCAAATTAAAACCTTTTGAGCATACACAACTTAATTAACCAAGATGATATGTGAGATAGAGAAAGATAGAGATCTCGAGACAAGATTAGAGAACGTAAGCCAAAGCTTACTCACTAAAAAATAGATGTCCAAATTACAACATGGGAGTACTAGTCAACCATATAAAGTGTTGCACTCACTAATGGAAGAATATCCAAGAAGATGATGATACTGAATTTAGATTATGTTGAAATAATCTAAGTGTGTGAAGTGAACGAGCAACGAAGTTAACCTTATTCTCACAAAATAGTGTAACAAAATTGTAAATCAACCAACCCTAATTTTGAGATTAGGGTAGAGAAACCCTAAAAACAAAATATAAGGTTAACTCACAAAAGATAGTTACCACCACCTTGTAGAAGACTTCTTGCTCCAAGAGAGTAGCCTCTCCTTCACCAAATCTTCACTTCCAAAGCTTCAGAATCTTCAAACTCTAGCTTGATATCTTTGAGTGATATTCAAGTGTGTGCCCACCATGCTCCTTTTATAGGTTAAGTCTCCATGAATAAAGCTATAGCAAAGGACTTCTCAATAAAGCTAAAACGTGTGCATGACCAATAAAGCAAACACGTAGCGCAAGATAAAACAACTTCCAACGTTATTTTACTTATGATCGCGTGCTTTTGTTTTATGCTAAAAAACAGTGAGTGTTAAAAATAGAAGTCTCCTTTGCTTTTCATGAGTTTTCAAAAACTTATCGCCAAACTTGCTTTTGGACATGACCTAACTTTTATTATTTAAACACAATTAGGGTTTGACTTTTCTTCCAACTCTGACCTCTGATGGAAAAATGAAGCATACCACTAGATAGCTCTTGCCAAGCTCTATCTATCTAGCTTCAAAAAGTTTTTCCCAAATTTTTCAAAAATGCTAAGTCCCGAAATGTGATTTGTCGGAAATTTACCAAATGTACATTGATTTCCAACAATCCCTCCTTCAATGTCATATTGGTACAAGCTTCAGTAACCTGCAAATCTTCTCATGACTGTCTCTCGTCAATGCTTTGGTAAAAATATCTGCAACATTCTCACTGGAAGGAACATAAACTAGCTCAATGTGCTTCTTAGCTATCTGCTCTTGATTATGTGGTAGTGTACCTCTATATGCTTTGTCCTTGCATGATGCACTAGCTTCTTAGCTATAGCTATATCACTATAAAAATATCTGAATGGGTTCATGCACTCTCACACCAAGATAACTGAAAATCTTCTGCAACCAAACTGACTCTAGAGTAGCTGTAAATGATGCATGATATTCAGCTTCACACGATGAAGTGGCAATAGTGGGTTGTCTCTTTGAAAGCCATGAGATAAGACAATCTCCAAGATAAAAACAAAATCCACTAGTACTTCTTCTTGTGTGTCTATCACCTACCCAATCAAAATCTGAAAATCCTTTTAGTAACAAATGTATAGATCTCAAAAATACCATAGCATAATTTGAAGTTCCCTTCAAATATCAAAAGATCTGCTTTACTGCTTTCCAATGTAACACTGTCAGATTCTGCATGAACCTGGATACTTGAGAAACTACAAACTGTATATCAAGACGTGTATTACACATATATATCAAGCAACCAACTACTTGACTATATAAAGTAGCATCAAATGACTCTGCATCTACTACCATCTGTAAACATGTGTTCTGATCCATAGGTGTTTGCATATGTTTAGAATCACTCATCTGAAACCTTTCTAAAAGTTTCTCAACGTATTTCTGCTGTGTCATATAGATACACTCATCTCGAAACAGAAACTGAATCCCAAGATGATAATGCAAAATGCCTAAATCATTCACATCAAATGGTTGCTTCAATTGTTCTTTTAAAATTTGCAAATTTTCATCTCTAGGACCTGTGACTATAATATCATCCACATAAATGATTGCTATAATCATCATACCTGGTTCAGCTTTGACATAAAGAGTTGGAGCTGCATCTGAGTTATGGAAATCAATGGACAAAAGATATGTATGTATCTTTTCATACCATGCTCTAGGTGCTTGTTTTAAACCATACAAAGCTTTTATAAGCTTACATATCAAATGTTCTTTACTTGTCTCTTCAAAACCTTCTGGCTACTGAATATACACATCCTCGTGTAAATTACCATTAAGAAAAGTGGTCTTAAGGTCAAGTTGATATATATGCCAACCAAAATGTGCTGCTAAAGTAAGTATTGACTTAATAACAGTCATCCTAGACGTAGGAGCAAACATCTCATCATAATCAATACCTTTTTGTTGTGCATATCCTTTGACAACCAATCTTGATTTGTACCTATCAACAATACCATCTGCTTTCCTTTTGGGTTTGAAGATCCATTTTACACCTATAGCCTTCTTTCCCTCTAGTAACTCACATAGCTGCCAAGTTTGATCCTTATGAATAGAATCAATCTCTTCTTGCATAGCTTTTCTCCAAATAGGAATGTTAACTGCATCTTTAACATATGCGGGTTCATCTTCAACTGTCGTAAAAGCCAAAATATCATGAATCTCAAAGTCTTCAGCGAAACTTACATGATCTTTTTGTTGTTGTTGTCTAGTTTGACTTCTTCTTCTTATATGATCTTGTTGTTGTTGTCTAGTCTGACTCCTTGTTCTTCTAGTAAAAGTCTTTATACCACTATCTTTCCAAGTCTAATATAACCAAGTAGATGTATCTTTAAATAGTGGTGAAACTCTTTCTGATCCTTCAGCTTCCACAGGTTCTGGAACTTGTCCTTCCGAGGTACTAGGACTTTCTGGAACTTTAACTTCTTCCATTTCTGGAACCAAAATCTCTTGTGGAACCGACTCTGTACAAGGTTGTGAAATTCCTCTTTCTTCAACTTTTTCTTGAATCCTAGGAATTTTAACTCCCTCCTGATATGGTTGAACATGTACATCTATAATCTTTCTAAAATATCCATAGTCATTTTCACTTATGAACTCTAGAATTTCTACTTCTTTATCATAAACTTTATTTTCAGCCTCGGTCCTTTTTCTCAATATGTACATAAGAAAGTGATCCAAAAACTCTGAAGTAACTCACATTAGGTTTTCTACCATAATAAGCTTCATAAGGTGTGATTACCTTTAAAGCTTTTGTAGATGACCTGTTCAAAATGTGGTTAGCTGTATGTATTGTATCAAACCAGAATTTCGGTGAAAGCCTCTTGGATGCCATCATGCTCTACATCATCTCAACAAGTATTCTATTCTTTCTTTCTGCAACACCAATCTACTAAGGAGTATAAGCAATAGTAAGGTGTCGAATAATACCTTCTCATCAAGAAATGTCTGGAACTCATTTGACAAGTATTCTCCACCTCTATAAATAAGCAAAATATGCTTTTGGAATGAACCATACACTCAACAGTGGTACTTCCTACTTTTCAAGAATGCATAGAGATAGACTTTGAGACAAAAAAAACTAAGATTACTCTCACTCTAATAAACCAAATTCTTTGAAAATGGATAAACATAAATTGGACACTAATACCTTTCCAACGAGTGCTCATTCATCCAATTTGAAGCTTTGTAGAGAGAGCAACAACCTCTACAAGCTTACTATTCTTGAACAAGGTGATGCAGAAAAATGAAGGAGCAAGACAATGATGGCCATGTGTATGTATATTGCTTCCATGTAATGTACAAGTGATTTGAAGTATTTATATAGACTCTTGAAGTGCTCCACGACCTCTAAAAGTGGATTTTGAACTCAAATGAAGGCGGTAAAGGTTGTTGAAGAGAATCAATTCACTTTCTTACAATTTAGGAAAAGTGAAGATCTAGTTTGATCTACTTTTAGGTGATTGATGATTCATTGATTGCAACTCAACCACCTCAAATTTGTGGAAGTTTAGCTCTATGTTTTTGCTTTTACATGTGTAAAACTCTAAGCTTTTAGAATGGAAAATGATCCAAAAAATATCTTTTTAAAAAATACAATAAAAAATCCATGCCATGCTTCATGAGGAGTCATACCTTGGAGTGATTTTGATGGTGGTCTATAGAAAGGTACACAATAATTGAAATAGCCTCTGCCCATAGATAATGTGGCAAACTCTTCTCTTCAAGCGTTGTTCTGGCTAATCCAACCAATATTTTGTTTCTCCTCTTTGCAATTCCATTCAATTGAGAGGAGTACCTGGTAGTCACTTCCCTTTTGATACCTTTATCCTACAAGAATTCATCAAACTCTTTGGAAAAGTATTCTCCCCCTCCATCATATATGAGCTTCTTGAGTTATCTACCTGTATGATTCTCCACATGTGCTAGATACTTTTTGAAGCAATCAAATACTTCATTATTACTCTTGATAAAGTATAGAATAGTCCATCTACTATGTTCATCAATAAATGAGACATAATAGCTTGATCCTACCAATGAAGCTTCTTGACTTGGTCCCCATACATATGTATGTATTAAGTCCAATAAGTTGTGGATGTAGCCTTTGTGGTTGAATGGTTGTCTTTGTGCCTTCCCAATGTGATATGCATCATATCTATTGATCATGTGTTGATTTGATATGTTTGGCAGTCCTAGAACACTATGATCACTGCATATATACTTCAAGGTTCTTTCATTCACATGAGCAAGTCTCGTATGCCACACTTCAAGCTCACTTAGGGTTTGAGACCCAAAAGTGAATAGAGCTATGTTCTTGGTTTTCTCCTACTTCAAAAGTAAAGAGCCTACCATGCTTCTCACCTCTGGCTATCTTCTTGAAGCTTTGACATGGATCTTCCACAAAAGCTCCATGTTGGGTGAACTTAACTTGTAAGCCTTTTTCAACTATTTGGCCTACACTTATTAGGTTTTTAGTGATATTGGGTACATAGAGAACCTTGCTCAGAATTCGTTTATGGAGACTCAAATAGACCTTATAGGCATGTGATAAGTGCAATAAAATGCACTATGTACTTTGGAGGATCAAAGAGAAGGATTTGATACAAAATAGATAGGTTTGCACATTGACTAGCTCAAAAAACTTACTATCTTTGGATGAGACAATCAACTTCAAATGCTCATAGCAGCCAACATGATTACAATTGGAAACAATCCTTTTGGATGAGTGATGCACATAGGGTTGAGCATATATAATGCACAAGATTATGAGAAATAAGAAAAGTATGCTTTGGAATGAACCAGACACTCAACAATGGTACCTCCTATTTTTCAAGAATGCATAACGATAGACCCCGAGACAAAAAAACTGAGATTTCTCTCAATCTACTGAACCAAATTCTTTGAAAATGTATACACATAAACTAGAAACTACCTTTCCAATGAGTGCTCACTCATCCAATTTGGAGCTTTGTAGCGAGAGCAGCAACCTCTCGAAGCTTACTGTTGTTGAAGAAAATGATGCAGAAAAATGAAGGAGCAAGAAAATGATGGCCACAAGTGTATGTATACTGCTTTCATGTAATGTACAAGTGATTTGAAGTCTTTGTATAGACTTCTGAAGTGCTCCACGACCTCTAAAAGTGGATTTTGAATTCAAATGAAGGCGGTAAAGATTGTTGAAGAGAACCAATTCACTTTCCTACAATCTAAGAAAAGTGAAGCACACCTCCTCTATTGTAACAAATAACTCAAGCTCTGTTTCTACTGTGTTGGCAGACTCCTTGCCCTTGCCACCTTTTGAAGAGCCACTCTTCTCTTCTACCTTCTTGATGCGACAGTCTTGGATTCTGTGTCCTTTCTTCTTGTAGTGGAAACACTCTCCCATGAACTTCTTTTTGTCGTTCTTCTTTTTGTCTCCATCTTTTGAAGAGTCTATTTTGCCTCCTTTGGCATTTGCTATGAATGCAGCATCTCCTTTGCTACCACCACTCCTTGCCTTGAGCCACAACTCCTCCTCCATGAGTAAGGCACTGAATCCTTCAAACATTAGTGGTTGAGGTCTGATTTGAGTATTAAGAGCAGTTACCAAACCATCAAACTTAGGTGGATAGATTCAAAGACAACGCCAAGCTAGCTCCTCACTTGACTTTTGAACACTTGCTCCCACCATTTGATCTCATAGATTCTTTATGTGAGTGATAAACACCTCTGTAGTCTCCCCATCAGCAAACCGTCCTGCTGCAAGCTTATTCTCCAAGTTCTGAATCTGTGTCTGATTACGAGTTTCATATTGATTTCTCAATATGTTCCATGCTTCACATGCCTTTGTAGTATGTTGAATGAGAGTCAGAACACTATCAGAAGTACTTGTAACTAGAGCATAGAGTGCATCTGCATTTCTACATTTCCAAGCATGTAGAAGATCAGCATCGGGAGGAATCATTCAACCAAGATTATTGGGATCAGGTCTTTCTTGGGGCTCATGATCAGTCGCAAGAACAGTCTCCAAAAGCTCATATGAATCAAGGATAGAAGTGATTTTAAACTTCCACAAGGTGTAGTTTGTACCATCAAGTTTACCTTCTATGAAGGCTGGTGGTCGTATCTGCAATGTTGGGATGACTTGCATCATTGCTACTCCTGCTTGTGCACCACCTACTCCTATTGATGAACCACCTTGACTCCCTGTCATAGATGATGACGCGCTGCTTGACATCTTCTCTCTTTTGTCGTTCAGACCTCTGCAACCTCTGCATTTCTGCTTCTCCACCACTCAGAGCCTCTTGAGCATACCATGTAAGAAAATAACAACACAGTGGAATAGACATGTAGACAGAGTTTAAGAGAAAAACGCAAACAAAGATAGACACAAACTAAGAGATAGAGAACTCAAATTCTCATATTGTCGAGCGTAATATAATTACAATGACGGTGTTGTCCACTCGTGTGCTCCCAATGTGGAGCTTAGATGGCAATCTAGATAGACTCTAGATGATGGGCTTACTAGTGCACAATGCTATATAAAAGCTCAATATGGGCCGTGCTTATATAGCTTTTACAAGGCAGTTCGGTATAGATAAATGTAGTCGGGAGATACAAAATAATCAGTAAAATATACGATCCGACAATATCTCCATGACCAGAAGTTCTATTGTCTCGGCCCTACGGGCTGGGGGATAAGCCCCCCGGACCCTGCAGAAGGGGGCAAGCCCCCCTCTGCACTCTCCCCATTAAGGTTCTATGGGGAAATCGCACGACACCACAAGGCCTTTATTTTCACCTTGAACGGCAACCCAAGGGCTTGGAACGTTATGCCCTACCTAACCTAATAGCGAGCCTCACAAAGATCATCTACAACCATCAACAGTCACACATAGACCTCATCTAACTTATGAGAGGGATGAAAATATGGTCTAGACACCTCAAGAATGTGCTATGCCACTTAATTTGACCCATAAATATTATTACCTCCTTGACATTTTTAGGAAATTTAGCTACCAATATTGCTTCAACCTTCTTGGGATCAACTTCAATTCCATCCTTGATTATTGTGTGTACTAAGAGAATGGTTGTGACATAGAATGCACACTTGGTAGGGTTTGATGACAAGCCGAATTCCCTACATTTCTCAAAAGGAAAGTGGTCTTTCTTGTTACTTGAAACATTGAAATCATCTTAAAAGAAATAATGAATGTGGTAAGATAAGGACTAAAGACTTTCATTACCCATTTTTGAAAGGTGCATGGAGCATTTTTAAGACCAAAGTTCTTTATTGTAGAAGCAAATACTCCCCATCTAATTAAAAAGTTTGTCTTCACAATGTCTTCAAAGAGCATCTTGATTTGGTTTTAATTACTAAATCCATCCAAGAAACCATACATCTCTACTCATACTACTGCATCAAACATTGTATTACAATAGGGTAATGAAAATGGATCTATAATTATGTCTTAATTCAGTTTTCTATAATTTACATATATTTTGATATTGTAATTTTCTTTTGGTACCATCACTATTGAGATGTTGTAAAGTAAGTGTCACTCATAAAGCAATGATAAATATCAACATCGATGAAGATCCACCTCATAATTGTCAATCCATGAAGACATGAGGGATTGATGATTGAGAGTGAATGAAGTGTGTAGATCTAAAGGTGAGAATCACACAAGATGCACATACACATACACACACAAGAACCAATAAAGAGGAATTGGCAAAATTCAAGATGCAAGATTGTAAGATTGCAGGTACTCCAATGGAGGTCAATCACAAATTGAGCTCACATGAAGGTGAACTCATAGAGGACATCACATCATATCAAAGTCTAGTGGGTAGTCTCAACTATGCCACATTGACAAGAGTAGATATATGTTACAGTGTGAGTGTGCTAAGTCAATTTATGCACACACCAAGGAAACCACACATGGATGCTGCCAAAAGGATTCTCAAGTATCTCAAAGGAACCATAAATGAAGGACTTTATTATCCTTATATATCTGATTTAGGTTTGAAGCTATTTTCTAATGTAGATTGGGCTGGCTCCAAAGAAGATAGAAGGAGCACTTCAGGTTATCTTACCTTTGCAAGTTCAAAGCTTATTTCATGGTCATCCAAGAAGCAACCCACAGTTACTCTCTCTTCTACTGAAGCTGAATATAGAGGTCTTGCCATAGCTACACAAGAAGCTATGTGGATGAAGACATTATTCAAAGATCTTGGATTGGATTTTGGAACTCCAACTATTTATGGTGACAATATGAGTTCTATTCATTTGGCTGCTAATCCTATTTTTCATGCAAGGACTAAACATATTGAAGTTCATTATCACTATGTAAGAGAGAAGGTTCTAAGCAAAGAGATTCAAATATCATATGTGTCCACTCATCAACACTGTGCAGATATTCTAACCAAAGCATTGGATGGTACAAAGCTCTGCAACTTCAAAGCCATGATTGGTTTGCAGGTAATCTTGGAAGATTGAAGACCTCAAGCATACTTGGCTTGAGGAGGAGCTGTTGGAGCAAGTCTATGACAAGCGTAAGTATTGGTTTGAGTCCCACAAAGTCATAGAAGAAGCCTTAAAATGAAGACTATGTTAAGTTCACTTGTGAACTACCTCTTGTAACTTTTGAAGACTTTACTTAATGTAAAAGTGAAAGAATCTTAAGTGGTTGAGTCCACTTGATCAAAGAGGGAAAGAGGATCCACAAATTCATGATTTGTGTTAGATAGAGAATCAAATCAATTACGAATTGATTGGAGAGTGATTGAGGGGAGTTAGCCTCCCAAGCTCAACTATAAATAGATGGCAGCTTTAGTCGTGGTTAGAGAGACCTATGTGAAGACCTCCAAGAGCTGAGCTTTATGCCATATCAAGGTGTGATTCCAAGGCACACATATGTATCAATAAGTCCATTGTATTGTACAAGCAATATACTTTCATTTTCATGATCATTTGAGTTCATATTTCCATGTTCTTGTGAAGTGTACTACTCACTGCCATATCTCTCAGTTTTCTCAGTTATATTGCAGAGCTGGTTTCTCTGAGCTTGGTGCATCATTTTCAGTGATTTAACTTGGTAAAGTTAGCTCTATAAGTCTACTATATGCTCACCAATTTTCATTTCATTTGAATGTTTCAGTCTTCAGTTATGTTCAGTTGAAGTCAACACTATCTATTCATTTTCACTTCTCTGTCAGGTACCCGACTTTTTTACTCATCTTGTCAGAGCTGTTTCTCAGTGTGTACTTACCCAAATTCAATGATTTAAAGCTTGTTGGATTCAAGTTACTGTATAGTATAAGCATAAAAATTTTCATAATCATTGGATTCCTAGATTTTGATTTATGTTCATTTTCTGCTCACTGGTCTCATTACTGTAGCAGCCCGTGAAAGTCGGGATGATGTCATCAGTTGTTAAACATCATTCTCAGTGTGTGGTTCATTATTTTTTATGAGATTACTCTTGAAAGTTATCTCTTTAAGTTAACTAGACTTCCCCAAGAGGAATTAAGCTAATTGTTGCTGTGCTCAGAGAATTATGCAAAACACTGGACAGGTGTATGAACCAAAATAGCAAGTTCTTCACCTCTGAGCTAACTCCAACTTATCAATTTTGATCTATCTTTTTGAGAGTGATCTTCCAAGGTAAATAGGGTGTCTAATACATCCATTGGAAAGCTAAAAGGGCCCACCATATACTCCTGGAGTTCATTTGGCTGGTGTAGATCAAGGATTTTGCAACACCTCTTCATCTTCAAGCACATACCTATCCATCTCTTCACATGAATGTACATGAGTTGGACATTAAAACATCATTTTTGAATGGTGACTTGCATAAAGAAGTGTATGTTTTTCAGCCACATGGCTTTTTGCAGAAAGGGCATGAAAACTAGGTGTGCAGGTTAAAGAAGGCATTATATGGTTTAAAGCAAGCACCACATGCTTGATATGAAAAGATGCATGCCTATCTCATTGCACATGGTTTTGAGAACAATCCAACTGAAAGCACCTTATATGTTAAGCGTGCTAATGATGTGCTTCTGATCATTGTTGTGTATGTTGATGACATGATGCTCACTGATCCTCCTGAGAAGCATATTGTTGATTTCAAGGCTGATTTGCATGCCTCATTTGAGATGTTTGATTTGGGGAATTTGCATCATTATTTGGGCATTTAGTTTATGCAAGTTGATGGTGGAATAGCTTTGTGTCAAACAAAATATATTGGCACATTATTGCAGTGTTTTGGCCTTGAAGATTGTAAACCTATTGCCACTCCTATGGAGACAGGTTAAAGATTGAGTATTCATGATGCTGGAGATGCATTTGATGTTCTCTATCAGCATGCTGTTGGATGCTTGATTTGCTTATGCATTACTCGACAAGATATTCAGTTTGTTGTCTCACAGATGAGCAAGTTTATGCATTGCCTAGGTGTCAAGTAGTATCAGACGGTTAAGCGCATCTTTCGTTACTTGAGTGGTACCCGGCTACTTGGGTTGTTTTATCCCAAGGGGGGATCACTACTACCAAATTTGCATGCTTTTTCTGACTCTAATTGGCTGGTTGCTATGACACTCATGTGTCCACTAGTGGTTTTTTCTTCATGCTTGGTAGCTTATGCATATCTTGGTTGAGAAAGAAGCAACCTACTATGGCCACTTCTAGTTGTGAGGTTGAGTATAGGGTAACTTTCACAACGATTGTTGAGTGTGTGTGGCTCAGATGTCTTATGGCTAATTTGGGTGTTGGTCAGTCTTCTACCACCACCATCTTCATTGAGAGTCAGAGCCCATTGGCAGTTGTGAGGAACCCTATGTTCCATGCTCGCATCCAAGCACATTGAGGTGCATTATCATTATGTTAGGGAGAGATTCTCTGCTGGAGAGATCAACTTGGCATATGTGCCCACACAGGAGAACATTGTAGACCTTTTCACGAAGGCTATGCCTAGGGAGAAGTTTGAAGCTTTCTACAAAGCTTTGAGCTTACTTCCTTTTGTGGATTGATTCCACATAGCTTGGCATTTTCTTATACATGACTTCAAGCTCCTTGTTCATTGCATCACTCCCAAGGGGGATTTGTTGACATATTTAGGTAGTGATGTGTGTGAACACACTAGGACTGTCGGGGCACTTTTTCCCCTCTTTAGGAGGTTTTCCCCCGGCTTGTATATATGCCTATAGCCCTAACGGGTTAGTTATCTTTGTACATTCTAGTGGTAATACATTCAGTATTGTGTGTTGTGCTCCAAGCTTCTTCTTCTTCCTTGTGTTGTTCGCGTGCTTCCGCAGACGTCTAAGTCCAACACAAATGAGGTGGAGAATTTGCATTGAGTGGTAATATTTTTTGTCGTATCACTATCAAAGTACCGATCATTTGATTCCACAATAGGCATTTAGTGATCATGAGTTGATGGTTCATAAATAGATTGTGTAATAAACATTGATTCTTTATTTTTCACTTAGTTTGGTAGATTGAGAGTTAGAAGTAGAAGAGTCTAAAAAAGCCATTCTTGCCAATTTCTTATTTCCCTCTTTAGCAAAAAGTTTAATTCATTATGATATGATCATTCACCTTATGTTATTTACAGAACTATTACTACTTACTACTTTCTTATCATCTTTATCTTCATACTTTGGTTATGAAATAGTACATAGTTTTGCCCACTAGAGGAAGAGATTTCTTTACCCTCGCCCTTTTGATTAGCAACAAGGCTTGGACCTATTTTTCTTGGATGGACTTCTTGCAAAAAAACAAAAACTAAATATATAAGTGTTCGAGTGTTTAGGTTGCCTTTTATCATCAAACAAAGAGTGCAAGAAAAATATATTAAGAATTAGGAAGCCTATGAGGAATAGTATATACAATTGAGTTATCTAAAAAAAAATCATTTGAAAAAATTAATTACTTCTTCAAATCTTTGATAATTGTGAAAAATTGTCCATAGAATATACTTCATTCATATGCTTACCCTCCAATTATTTTTTGAAATAAATAGTATGAGCCTCATTTCTTGCATGATTTAGTGTGGCACAAGTATTCTAAGCAAATTTTTCTATTTTGCATGAGTGAATATGAGGGAAAACGCCATGTTTCATAGATAATAAACAAGGCATGTACCTTTGCATTTTCCCATGCCATCAAAGTTTCTCTACAATGGCCAAGGATGCAAATGCAAATGGTGTACTTGGCATAGTCAAAATCAAAATTGCAAGAGGAATTGAAATAGAAACTACACTAGGAATCAACACTATAGCATTGGTGACAACACCTCCATGAACTACATTTAAGCATTTGTAGCTATGACATGACACATTTCAACACCCTACAAATATTCCATAGCCCCTTTGCCACCAATACATGGTGCGTCATGTATGTCCATAATGGAGTAGTTGTAACCACCTAGCTTATCTTCAATAGCCAACATGTGAAAGGCATCATTATTCTTATCCATGACATATGAATATAACTTAATGTAGAAAATTTAACATTTCTCAAAAAATTGAGCAAAATCTCTTGATGGAGCTCTACTAGACCTATAAAAAGCTTTGGAGGTGCTTGTACTAGAACATTAGGAACTTAAAAAGAAATTATAACAAAAGGATGAAATCGCTTGCACAATCAAAAGGATGAAATCCAATACTGCATTCAAATATTGAAGTGTTTGAACTTTACACCACCCTAATTATGCTCACCAGATCTGTAGCAATATTAGAAAGTGAGGGCGGGTGTGATGATAACATGCCTCAAGAAGCAATTTACTTTGATACGAATCATTGGATCTCGGGGATTGGAAACACACACCAACAACATGGGAAGAAGAAGAAGAAGCTCTAGAACAAAAAATAGATTGTATTAATAAGTGTTGAATATAAAACGTTAAGTATCCCTCCTTTAGGCATGTGAGTGTGCATACAAGTTTGGTTGAAAAGACCTCATAAAGGGGAGAAATTCTGATTATTCTAAATGGATTCACACACAGTTCTACCAAAATATATTAACACTATGGGGCATATTCAAACTAGGAGACCATTGTTTGAGGGATCTATAAGTTGGAATCAATGCCCCAACTCTAAGAATCATTATATGTGTGATTTCTCGAAGAACCCACTCCTATCAAGAGGATGCCTATGTATACTTGAGAAGACAAAGGTAAATAACTTGAGACATTGATTGTGGTATCTAGGACTGAACTTTTGGTGTAGAGGCAATGTAGCACTTATGAATGAAAGACAACATTAAAAGGAGCATAATACTAAGTTGAATAAGTTGAAACATAGTGAAAATTTCATCAATGTGGCATTAAAGAGTTCTAATTATTGATATATTTTGGTAGTGATATATGTGAACACACTAAGGATTATTGGGGCATTTTTTCCCTCTTTATGAGACTTTTTTCCCCTGCTTGTATATATGCCTATAACCCTAATGAGTCACTTATCTTTGTACAATCACGTGGTAATATATTATTGTGTGTGCTCCAAGCTTCTTATTCTCCTTCTTTGTGATATTTTGTGCTTCCATAGACCTCACACTCCAAAAATTGGTACCACAGCAGGTCATCACTTCCTCTAGGGCATCTTTGACACCCCTCAGATCACAGTCTCAAAATTGCAAGAAAATTGGTGAGCATACTTGGGGCGATTAAGAGTTTGTCTCACCTCCAAATGCACTATCACAATGATTGTGCATGCAATTTCGTCTCTTATGTGAAACAGATATATAGGTTTTGTTGGAAATCAATGTACATTTGGTACATTTCAGGTAAATCACATTTCAGGACTTAGCATTTTTGAACAATTTTGAAAAAACTTTTTGAAGCTAGGTAGATAGAGCTTGGCAAGAGCTATCTAGTGGTATGCTTCATTTTTCCATCAGAGGTCAGAGTTGGAAGAAAATTCAAACCCTAATTGTGCTCAAATAATAAAAGTTAGGTCATGTCCAAAAGCAAGTTTGGCGATAAGTTTTCGAAAACTCATGAAAAGCAAAGATGACTTCTATTTTTAACACGCTATTTTTTAGCATAAAATAAAAGCATGCGATCATAAGTAAAACAACGTTAGAAGTTTTTTTATCTTGCACTATGTGTTTGCTTTATTGCTCATGTGCACGTTTTAGCTTTATTGAGAAGTCCTTTGCTAGAGCTTTATTCATGGAGACATAACCTATAAAAGGAGCATGGTGGCGCACACTTGAATATCACTCAAATATCTCAAGCTAGAGTTTGAAGATTCTGAAGCTTTGGAGGTGAAGATTTGGTGAAGGAGAGGCTACTCTCTTGGAGCAAGAAGTCTTCTACAAGGTGGTGGTAACTATCTTTTGTGAGTTAACCTTATATTTTGTTTTTAGTGTTTCTCTACCCTAATCTCAAAATTAGGATTGGTTGATTTACAATTTTGTTACACTATTTTGTGAGAATAAGGTTAACTTCATTGCTCATTCACTTCACACACTTAGATTATTTCAACATAATCTAAATTTTGTATCATCATCTTCTTGGATTCTTCCATTAGTGAGTGCACCACTTTATATGGTTGAGTAATACTCCCATGTTGTAATTTGGACATCTATTTTTGGACTTTATTTGGTTTATATGTTGTAATTTGGACTTTATATGGTTTAGTAAGTAAGCTTTGGCTTACGTTCTCTAATCTTGTCTCGATCTCTATCTGTCTCTATCTCACATATCATCTTGGTTAATTAAGTTGTGTATGCTCAAAAGGTTATAATTTGATCCTGGGGCCCCAAATTCCAACACTTGGTATTAGAGCATATTTGATATACACACTTAATTAAACATGAGTGAAATAAGAATTGAGATTGAGGACAAGTCAGATGGTTCTTCAAATTATCCCATGTAGAATTTCATGATGATGAATTTGTTAGTGACAAAGGATTTATGGAGTATCGTCAATGGATCCTTAACAAGACCAAGATGAGAAGCTGAAGAAGGGGATACAACAACTTCAAGAGGTGCTGGAGTCACAATCACAAAACCAACTGAAGAAGAGGTAACCACTTCTATATCCAGGGTCACTGCTAGGTCTTTACCTATAGTTCCTCCTACTGAAGATCAAGCAAGGTGGGATGCTAGAGATGCTTTAGCACTTTCACTAATAGCAATGAGTGTTAAAAAGCATATTCTACCACAGATCAGATCTTGCAGAAGTTCTAGACAAGCTTGGTTGAAGCTTGAGAATCTTTTTTAGAGTAGAAATCCAGTTAGGAAAGCTCACTTGAGGAGACAACTAGCAAATACAAGGATGAAAGCTGGTGAGCCTATTCAAATCCACATTACTAGACTCGTTGACTTGATGGATCAACTTCTAAATGTAGGAGTTGAGGTATCAGATGAAGAAATGGTAAATACACTGATTAAAACACTTCCTATTTCATATCGATTTTTCATAACCACTCTTACCCTTACCACAAGAGATAGAGAGGTTACATTTGAAGAGCTAGAGTTCTTGTTACTACAAGATGAAGATCAGTTGAAGGGAATGGAAGAGAATGAAGAAGCACTTTCATCTTCATCAAAGGGTAAAAAGAAGAAGAAGGAGAAGAAGGAAAAGCAATCGAAGAAGGAAAGTAGGTCCCTCTCACCTTCTACTTCAGATTCTGTTTCTACTACATCTAAAGAGAAATCTTCTAAGAAGAAGGAAGTAATATGTTATTACTACAAGAAACTTGGACATTTAAAGGCAGCATGTTATAAAAGGATTGCAGCAAAAAAGAAAAAGGCATAAGGTAATGTTGCAGATGATGAGAAAAAAGGGAAATCTCAAGGTGATTCTTATGCATGTATCACTATTGAGGAAGTAGCTTTTGATCAGGCAGCTTTACAAGTTCTTTCAGCAAATCCTTGGATATTTGACTCAGGTGCTACAAAGCATATGACAAGTTACAGAGATGTGTTTTCGTCTCTTTCCTATTCTTCAGGTAGAAGAGTTACTATTGCAGATGGTAATGATTTGGATGTTGTGGGAATAGGTGCAGTAACCCTAAAGTCAAGAGAAGGTGGTAATTTTCAGATTTCAGATGTTCTATATGTACCTGACATGGAGAAGAATATGCTATCTATATCTGCATTTTTTAGTGATGGTTTTAAAATTGTATTTGAGAGAGATCTTTGTAAGATCTTATCACACAAAGATGACAAATGTATTTTACAAGGTGAGCATAGGGGAGGGATCTTTGTTTTGTCAAAAATTAGTCAGGCATATGTGGTCAAATCTTCATCACGAGTGGAAGATATGAAGCTATGGCATGAAAGATTTGGACATATTAGTTTTGGAGCTCTCAAGGATTCATATATATGTGAAGGATGTCTTGAAGGTAAGATGCATAAACTACCTTTCAAGAAACATGTTCATATTATAGCTACCAAGAAATTGCAAATTATTCATTGAGATGTGAATGGACCTATGAGAGCAGACTCTATTCAGGGTTTCAGGTATTTTGTTCTATTTTTTGATGATTTTACGAGATAATCATGTATCTATGGTCTTAAGTTGAAGTCAGAAGTCTTTCCTATGTTCAAGAAATTTTTAGCTATGGTTGAAAATGAAAGTCAAGATTCGACGAAGGGGCACCATTAATGCCAAATGGGACCTCCAAGTGCTAGTTGAAATTGACATTAATAAACTCATCAGCATTATATACACTCAACTCTATGTGTATCACTCCTCCAAAATGATTTTTTTCAATTTTAATAATGTTGCCTGCTATGAGCATTTGACATTGATTGTCTCATCCAAAGATAGTAAGTTCTTTGAGCTAGTCAATGCGCAAACCTATCTGTTTTGTATCGACTCTTTCTCTTGATGCTCCAAAGTACATAGTGCATTTTATTGTACTTATTGAATGGCTATAAGATCTATTTGAGTCTCCATAAGATCAAGGTCTTATCTTATGCCATTTTGCTAGATTGAACTTCATCGCTTCACAACTCACTTTTCTACCTCCTACAAGCTTCTCCGAGCTCTTTCACTGTGCATGTCATCCAAAGCTTAGTTTTGTACTGCAAGAGTATTTTCTTGGAGTTCTCAAGAAGGATATTCCACCATGTTGCATTACTATCACATCATTTACTGATATCACAACTTTTTGATGCAAAATTTTTGTTGCTTTTGTGCAAGCAAAGCGAGCACCCGCCCACCCACCCAAGGTTTTCCCAGAATCTGACACTTGGTCATCCCTTTTTGAGCCTTAGTGGTGTTTGGAATCTTCTAGATCCATTACCTTTCTAGTAAGTTCTTTATCATCATGGCATTAGAGATCTCATGCACATCTAGTGGATTAGGGTCTAGTGTGTTCCCAGGAGAAGCTATAACTTTCAAGGCAAAGACCATTTTGATATCTGAAAAATTGATGCCATAAACTTTGCTCTATGAAAGAATCAGATCAAAGATGTGTTGATTCGAAGGAGGCAATGGAAGCCAATAACTGGAATCTCAAAGAAGCATGCTGAAATGGATGAAGATGATTAGGATGAGTTGGATCAAATGGCTAGGTCTTGCACATCATAGATAATGTTTACTTTATATTGTTGGACTTTGAAAGTGTAGAGGATCTTTGGAAGAAGTTATGCAATACATATGGAAAAGAAAAGGCATCAAATAAAGTGTACTTGATGAGAAAGTTATATGAACTTTGCATGAAGGACACAGATAGTGTTGCTTCTCATCTAAATGAGTTTGATGCTATATTGTCTCAGTTACATGCTCAAAAAATGGAGATGTATAATGAAATTAAAGTAGTCGTGTTGTTATGCATCTTGCCATCATCATGGGATACATTTTGCACAGTTATTAGCAATAGTGCAACTGGTGGTAAACTGGTCTATGATGACGTATGTGGAGCACTCTTGTGTGAGGAGATTCATAGAAAACCTATGGTTGGCACTCAGAGTGGAGATGCATATAATTTCTATGATTCATACGAAGAAAAGAATTGGCAACATGATAAGAACAAGAACAAGGAAAAGAATGGTCAATGAAATAAGAGTAGAAGTAAATCAAGCAAGAGGGATATCGAATGCCATTATTTTCATAAGAAAGGACACATGAAGAAAGACTGCTATGCATTAAAGAATGTTGAAGGTAAAGGACAAAATGTTGATGGGCATGTTAAACAACTACTTGCACGACTGTGAAGGTTGAAGAAATTAATGCTATTTGTGATGATGCTAATGTGTTGACACTTTATAGTGATGTGCCCATGGACGCTCTCATGGCCGATTTTCTTTCCCACACACATTTTGGTTCTTCTTTCCATGAGACACCACATAGATAATGGCTCTCTAATTATGCAACAATCTCTTGGTACCATGAGACTTGATGACTCTTACAAGTGTGAAGTTGTGGGGATTGGAGATGTGGTTATGTAGTTCATTGATGGTTCAAAATTTGCTATGCATAATGTATGTCATGTAACTCAATTATCATGCAGTTTGATGTTAGTTGTTCAACTTGATGATCTTGGTTACAAGGTGGTTTTCTATGCTCATTCCTTTCACATATCAAAAGGCAATATGGTTATTGCAAAAGGAAGCAAAATTGGTATAGAATGTGTTGATATATTTTTGTAATTATGTGTGTGAACACACTTAGGACGGGGGGAGGGCACTTTTTTCCCTCTTTAGGAGGTTTTTTTCCCCAGCTTCTATATATGCCTATAACCCTAATGGGTTATTAATCTTTGTACATACACTTGATAATACATTTAGTATTATGTGTTGTGCTCCAAGCTTCTTCTTCTTCCTTGTGCTATTCATCTGCTTCCATAGACCTCAAACTCCAACAATTGGTATCAAAGAGGGTTGACGGTTCATCTAGGATATCGTCAACACCCCTCCGATCATAGTCTCAGAATCACAGGAAAATTGGTGAGCACTATCATGGTGCCTATGTAGGCAATTTCATCCTTTTGTGCCAAATATATATATATATATATATATATATATATATATATATATATATATATATATATATATATATATATATATATATATATATATATATATATATATATATATATATATATATATATATATATATATATATATATATATATATATATATATATATATATATATATATATATATATATATATATACTAGTACAAGCGCTTCAAATCTGCTGCAGGTTTAGTAGAGCTCAATGGGGTAATTTTGCTTAACTTTTTGAGGTACAATGAAAGGAGTAAAAGATGCATGTACTTGTCTCAAAGTGAGTACATATCCAAATTACTTCATAGGTTCAATATGGAGGGTGGAAAGACATTGAATACACCTTTACCCACATATGTGAAATTGAGCGAGAATGATTGCCTCAAATGAGATGAGGAAAAGGAAATCATGACCAAAATTCCTTATCAAGTCTACTGTTGGTAGTATCATGTATGCTATGGTACCTACACGATCAGACATTGCATTTGTAGTGGGAGTTGTGAGCAGATATATGTCTAATCCTGGCAAGAAGCATTGGGAAGTGATCAAAATGATTTCGAGATATATGAGGGTCACTAGGGACAAGTGCCTATGCTTAGGTAGAGGAAAGGCATCCATTATTGGTTACACAGATTCTAATTATGCTTGTTGTGTAGACAATCAAAAGTCGACATCAGGGTACATTTTTAATTTTGGTGGAGGTGCTATCACTTGGAGATCTTGTCTTAAAAAATGTACGATTGTTTCCACCAGCAAGTGAGGCATGTAAGGAAGCATCGTGGCTTTCTCATCTCACTTGTGATATGGGTCTACCTCAAGATGTACCTCATTTGCTAAGTGATAGTCAAAGAGCCATTGCTTTGGCTAAGAATCTGGCCTATCATGCAAAGACCACACACATTGAGGTGAGGTATCAATTAATTAGAGATTGCTTAGCCACTGAGCATATTATTCTTGAGAAGGTTCATAGTTGAGATAATGTTGCACATGCTTTGAACAAATCTCTACCACATGATAGCTTTTGACACTACTGTCACTTGATATGGGTAACTTGATTCATGATCTTACATAATTACTTGTATATTATGTAATGTGCCCATCAGGTGGGAGATATAGTATGTATACTTACACTCAGGTATTTTTTATCATTCTTTATTTTTCTCCCATAGTCACTTTGGCCATATTCGCCTTTAGTAGGATATTGTTACTGTTAATGTCCATGTGAAATGCCAAATGGCCATTGGACACATTTATATATGTTCTTTAATAAAACATATAGTGGCATGGTCAGCCACAAACTTTAAGTTTGATCGCATTTGTAACACCTAAGATATCTATGTTTGTGATCCATGTACTATGTGTTTTCTACATATTCTACAAGCCCTTTGCGGAGTACTGTGTGCGGCATCCACAACTCAATTTTCTACTGTGAGAGTATCATTGTGCGCCATCACTTTATTTCATGGAGAAGTTTGTAACCAACTCCTAGACTATTTACCTGAAGTTAAAAACTTGAATGCAATTAGTATACATCCATGCTTTGTTGTTTGGTAATAGGTACTTCTCCTACAAATATAGAATCTACAAAGAGGAAAAAAATGGAACTACAAAGAAAGTCCTTAACTTTCAACAATTCTCTATATAAAAGAGGGATTGAACAAGTCCTCAAAATATTTGTACCTGATTAGAACATATATTCATTGTAGGTGAGTGCATGCTAGAAACTTAAGTGGACACTCCTCAAGAAACATTACAACCCAAAAAATCTTTTAGATAGGGCTATAGTGGCCACCAATTATGAAAGAATCCCACAAGTGTGGTATTTCCTTCTTAATTTTCCAAATGGAGGATTGATCACTAGACAAATATATAATGTCATTACAAAACATATTATCATTAAAACCTTTTTACAAATAGGGTTTGGATTTTATTGGTCGAGTTCAACCTACTACAAAGTCAAGATGCAAATATGTTATAGTAGCCACTAATTACTACACCAAATGGGTAGATCCTCAAGCATCGAAGGATGACACTTCCTTTGTTGCCAAGTTCCTCTACAAAAATGTCATGATCATATTTAGATGCCCAATGGAGTTAGTGCCAAAACTAGGAGTTCACTTCATCAATCAAAAAATTCAAAAACTTGTTGGAGTTAGACGTCTGTGGAAGCACACGAAAAGCACAAGGAAGAAGAAGAAGCTTGGTGCACAACACACAATGCTGAATGTATTAGCACTAGAATGTACAAAGATAAGTAGCCCGTTAGGGCAATAAGCTTATATACAAGTCGGGTGAAAAAAACCTCCTAAAGAGGGAAAAAAGTACCCTCATGGTCCTAAAGTGTTCACGCACATCACTACCTAAATATATCAACAAATCCCACCTGGGACTGATGTGGTGAACAAGGAGCTGGTACTCATGTATAAGGAAGTGCCAAGTTATGTGGAATCAATCCACAAAAGGAGGTAAGCCCAAATCTTTGCGGAAAGCTTCAAACTTCTCCCTAGATTGAGCCTTCATAAAAAGGTTTGCAATGTTCTCTTGTGTGGGCACATATGCCAAACTGATCTCCCCAACAGAGAACCTCTCCCTGACATAATGATAATGCACCTCAATGTGCTTAGTGCGAGCATGGAACATAGGGTTCCTCACAACTACCAATGCACTCTGATTGTTAGTGAAGATGGTGGCGGCAGAAGACTGACTAACACCCAAATCAGCCATAAGGCGTTTGAGCCACACACACTCAATAGTCGCTGTGAAAGCTGCCCTATACTCAGCCTCACAACTAGAAGTGGCCACAGTAGGCTGCTTTTTGCTCAACCAAGATATACATGAGCTACCAAGCATGAAGCAAAAGCCACCAGTGGACACACAAGTGTCATAGCAACCAACCCAATCATTATCAGAAAAGCATGCAAATCTGGCGGTAGTGATCCGTGTTGGGGATAAAACAATCCAAGTAGTCGGATACCACTCAAGTAGTGAAAAATGTGCTTAACCACCTACCAATGTTGGACACCTGGGCAATGCATAAACCTGCTCATCTGTGAGACAACAAACTGAATATCTAGCCGAGTAATGCATAAGTATATCAAGCATCCAACAACCTGCTGATAGAGAACAACATCAAATGCATATCCAGCATCATGAAGACTCAATCATAAACCTACCTCCATAGGAGTGGCAATAGGCTTACAAAACACTGCAATAATGTGTCAATACATTTTGTTTGACATAAAGCCATTCCACCATCAACTTGCATAAATTGAATGCCCAAATAATGATGCAAATGCCCCAAATTAGCCATCTCAATGAGGCATGCAAATCAACCTTAAAATCAGCAATATGCATGTCATGAGGAACAATAAGCAGCATGTCATCAACATACACCACAATGATCAGAAGCACATCATTAGCAACCTTAACATATAAGGTTTTTTGTGTTGGATTATTCTCAAAACCATGTGCAATCAGATAGGCATGTATCTGTTCATACCAAGCACATGGTGCTTGCTTTAAACCATATAATGCCTTCTTTAACCTGCACACCTAGTTTTCATGCCCTTTCTGCACAAGCCACAAGGCTGAAAAACATACACTTCTTCATGCAAGTCACCATTCAGAAATGTTGTTTTAATGTCCAACTGATGTACATTCCAACCATGATGAGATGCAAGTGCATAGAGCCATGAACAATAGCCATTCGGCAAGTAGGAGCAAAGGTTTCATCAAAATCAATGCCTCTTTCCTGTGCATAACCCTTTGCAACAAGCCTAGCCTTATACCCTGTCAACTGTTCCATCAAGTTTATACTTTAGTTTGTATACCCACTTAGTGCCAATGGCATTCTTGTCAGGAGGCAAGTCACATAAAGACCATGCAACATTTTTCATGATAGCATCATATTCAGATTGCATTGCAGCCATCCAATGTTCTGAATTTTTTGCTTCATCAAATGAAATAGGTTCAATCTCATCACAGAGACTAGAGGCAGCCATAGCATAGCAATCTGATTTAAAAGAGGCAGTATGAGAGCCTAAACGAGTATGATATGATAGAGATGCATCTAATTTGCTGTCACGCAAAGTCTGCACCAGCAATTTTGGCATAGTTTTTGCCTCTTCAATATTAGTTCTCTCATAAACAAGTGCATCATGTAAATCTCCATCAGAAATGGAATGATTTGCATCATCACATGAAACGTGCGAAGCCTGAGAAGTTGCCTCATTAGGACAAGCACTAGACTGTCCACCTGTAAAAAGAGGCAACAAAGTATCATACATGTCTTTGGAGCTAAGAGATGTCTCCTTTGTACATGAAAGTAAGGGCTGAATAGCATCTTCCACAAAAACAACATCATGGCTAACTAGAATGCGTTTAGTCTGTGGATGATATAGACGATAACCTTTGCTTTCAAAAATGAACCCAACAAAAATACATTTTACTGCCTTATCATCCAATTTTTTGCGATGTTGTTTAGGCACTAATACATATGCCAAACAACCAAAAACATGCAGATGAGCAATAGATGGCTTGTGATATTATTCATAAAAATTCTAATATATACTAACCATAAGAGAATAGGTAAGCTAAGTCCCCAAATAAATTATTAATAAAAATCATCAAGAGACTAATTTAGGATAATAAGAAAGATTAGGATTATTACTATTACTATTATTATTTATTATTATTATTTCTTCTTGTTGTTGTTTTTGTTGTCGTTGTTCGCACGCAACACACAAGACCTTATTCACACAATTGAGTAACAAATAAAAATTTCTCACACACATGGGTTCACACATACATTCACACACATGATACAAATATACACAACACATACACATACATGCATATGAATGTACACACATGCACACATATGCAAACATGCATACATATGCAAACATGCATACATATGCAAACATGCATACATATATGCCTTGACATACAAATATGACACAAACATATATACACATACATGCATTCATACATAAAAACATTGTACACTCATTATGAACATATATACATACAATCACACGTATGCGCACATTGCATACACACAATCAAACTTAGGTTCACACACAATAGAAACATAGGTTTACATCACACCCATTTTAGGAACACATCTTTCTCTCACTCTATCTCTCTTTCTCTCTCACACACACACACACACACTTCACATGAGCTTTGTTTGTTTCTACTTGCACATTCTTGTGACGGTGCAAATTTGGATGGATCAATTGCCATTTTTTGTGTTCCATATAGGTGTACACACACTTTTCACATCGACATAAATACTCATAACAAAGAAAACTCTTACATCCCCTACTCTTCTCAACGAAGTAGTACTTGGACGGATAGAGACAAATATAGGATGGTATGTATACATAACATGTTGTATTGATTTAACAAGTTCAAATTGGTTTTTTCCAAAAGATTAATATATTATGTAACTTCTTCATTTTGATTGATGATTTGAAGACCAATCCTAAACTTCTAGGGAATTTTGAATTGCACCCTTACATGGGTTTAACGTGAACATAATGTAAAGATGTAATTCTCTATGAAATTCGCCCCTACTAAACTTACACCTCCAAAATGAAAGAGGTAAGAGTAATAGAAACATACATGATGTGAAGTTGTTGATCTCCAACGTGGTCTCTTCCAAGTAAAAAAGCATATATGTGGGTCATATTACCAACTTCAAAATGATTCATGAATCAAAGATTATAATAGAAAATCATCAAGGGCTTGAACTAACGAGTTTTTTTTTTCTTTTTCAAAATCTTTTCCATTATTCTTGTTTTATTTTAATAATAGCAACAAGAAAAGGAGGTTACTAAACATGAAATATATTACATATGTACAAGGGTACCTCATGTACATGGGATTCATAATTGTATCAATGTACAATCATGTAATGGGTCCCTATACTTTATGCATACTTTAGAAGTGCATGACTAGAATAATACAAAAGACAAGGTTGTGTGGGTCCAATAAAATCAATTCCCCACTTAGAAAATCCTCTACAGATCATAACATATCTTACTAGTGGAATTTGATCTTTTCAAGAAGGATATTTGGTTCTTGCATTGATGTGCATTGTAGGCCACCATTATCCAAAAAAAGGGATATGTTTGGTTGTTCATTCAAGGGAGAGATTTCTTCTTGAAACTCCTGAGTGCACCATTTCTGTCTTAAGTGTTTTTCTTCTAATAGGAGCAATATCATATGAAAATATTTCTTTTAAAAGATAATTCACAATAGTTTTACTCCATTATGGTGCTATCAATGCTTGAAATAGAGATTCATGTTCAATAGTTTGTTTTTCATTGCAAAACTAGCAATTTGAGCAATAATCGTGAACATCTTTAGCCATGTGTGGCCAATAAGCACTTAATTGTTTTAGGTTTTGTAGAGTCTTAGTTTGGGAAAAATGCCAACCCAAACTAGCAATGAGGTCTTGGGTAATAAGACCCCACTTTTCATCTTCTTCCACACAACAAGGTGAAATACCTTGAGTGTTTTCTATAGATGCTTCCAACAAAGATTTAAAGATCTCGAGCTTTTCTAATTTCTTTGTTTTTTGATGGAAGACAGTGGTGCAGAGGACCATATGTGAGCATGGGAACTTGTGGCTCTGCCCATTTTGGCACTACCTCTAGGTTGAACAAATATGCATCAGAAAATTCATATGATATGCGATTGGGCGGTTCACCATTTGTCAACCTAGAATGGTGATCTCCATGCACATATGTATTACCTTTGTTGACAATGGCATCAAAGTCAAATTCCATAAGAAGAAGAAACCATTTTACCAATCTTTGTGTATTATCGGGTTTATTCACAAGGTAAATAAGGTCTTGATGATTGACAAAAAACTTAAACTTATTTGCAAGAAAATAATTTCTAAATTTCTTAACAATGTAAGTCATTCCTAACTCTTCTCTTCCACTAGTTGTATAGTTTTTCTCTACATTATTGAACTGTCTGCTAGCATAAACAATGGGAACATCAAACCTACCTTCAGTGGCATGCTACATTAATATACAACCTATAGAATATTCAAACACATCATGTACATGAAACACCTTATTCTAGTCTGGTACTTTCATTATGGGAGCTATGACAAGTTTGTGTTTCAACTGTCCAAAAGCTTTGTAACATTTCAAACCATTTGAATTTTGTAATCAAAGAATATAGTGGTATAGCAATGATTGCATGTAGATAAACCTATGGTAATATCTACAAGTGCCCATGAAAGCTTGGACTTGTTTGACATTCCAAAGTATTGGCAGATTCACTATCGCCTTGATTTTGTCTTCATCTCTTGAAATTCCATTCCTTGGGAGAATATGTCCCAAGGCTTTTCCTTGTGTTGTGTGGGAATTGAACTCATGACCTACTTGCTAGGAGTATGATGGGCTAACCACTTTTTAAGTCTATTTTCAATTCTATTTTAAGTCTTATGTGGGAATTAAACTCATGAACTACCGGCTATGAGTATGATGGGCTAACCACTTGCCCCAAAAGCAATGGTTGAGGATTACTTCCTAATCCTCCCTTTTAGGGTGTAGTTCAACCATCTCTCGCCTATCATTTCTTGAGTCTAACACTCTCTTCTCCTTCTAGAGATCATTGTTCTCAATGATCAATCCTTGATCTCCCCTTGAATTGATGTCCTCAACCTTGCACAGTTTCTTGAACCTTGTTGCTCTCAACCTTGGTGTCTTGAACCTTTTTTTCTGCTTCTTGGCCACTTGCCTACATATTTGCCTTGTTTGCAACCTCGGCCTCTTGAGTCCTTGTTCTCAATCTTAGTATTTTGAACCTAGTTCATTGCCATGCTAGGTATCTTGGATCCTCAATCTAGTTTGTCTACTGGAAAATTCATTCCGAGGGCTTTCCAATGGTAACTTAGACAACTAAATCTGACCTATGCATTGGGAGATCCACTTTAATATTTATTGGTGTCATTTTTAAAAGTGACACATGCACCTTCTGTCCAGTACACATAATTGAGAGATATCACTCGATTTGTGTCTACTGTTGCACCAAGTATCGTGATACACACTTTTGTGTAAGAGGTGTCATGTGAGGTGGATGTTCCCTTTTGCATGCATTACGTGTCCCATTCTCACATTAACCATCATTCACACACTTGTTTCCATGCACTTGGCTGGATCACACACTCAGATTGACAATTTATTGCGTGTATCAACCCACCACTATACACATTTGCTTGATGATTGAGATTTAGTCGCTTTTGTCACAAATCCATAAGACTTTGTGAGTCTAGGTACACATGTTCTTGGCACCGTTACTAGGGATCATGCTTATGTCAAGCTGCCTACGTGATGGTGAATGCATTGTTGTGAAGGTAGTGATCATGAGGAAGCAAATTTTAGTAGCTTGGCAACTCACAATTTTCTCTTTCACTTGTTGCTTCATACACCTAGTGTGTGTGATAAGTTTTTAGGATTAGGTTAGGAATGGAGGAGTTAGGGTTAGGAAGTAGGTAAGAGAGTGTGGACGTAAATCAAAAACTATTTTTTTAAAACTTTTTTCTTGAGTCATTGGTCCTTGCCAGAGAGTAAAAACCAAAACCCACCACATTCATTTCACTTGTATGCACAAATATCATGGAGCTCCCCAAATGATCAGTATCGCCGATGGTGTATCGCATGGAACTCTGATCTTGGCAAGGTTCTAGAGCCAAAAGTTGAAGAGATTACTCTTTGAGGTGAGCACTTCACTGTGAACAAATCAGATTCTTGATTGAACACTCACAAGGGGTAATACGGCACCCATCGAGTATTGTGAGTCTCATATAAGGAGATTTTGGAAGAGCTTTTTAGGTACAAGCACATAGGGGTGACAAGGAGAGAACAAAAACTCACTTCACAATAAGTTTTGAATTCAGATTTAAGAAAGCCCAAGTATTATGACCGGTCAAGTTTGGTATCATGATACCAAATGTGTTGTGGTACTTTGCAGGTATCGTGTATCACCGATACCTTTACTCCTAGGTGTATTATGATATTCACGTATCATGTATCTCCTGGATGAGTACTGTGATCCCCCAAATATTGTGTATTTCCAATACTTCTAAGTATCGTGTATTGCAAATTTTGGGATGTCTATCATGTATTGTGTATCATTGAGGGTCAATTATCATATCGTGTTTGGTAAGCATTGCATATCTTCTGATCTGAAGTATCCCATATTGTTCATAGCTAGTATCATGTATCATGTACCTTACCATCATGTATCGTGATCATGAGGTGTGAAGTATCGTGTATCACCTCAACTCAAATATTTTGTATCATGAGTTTTTGAGTACCATGCATCATGAAATACCTTGTTCAAGTATCTTATCATCTAGTTGCGTTATCGTGAATCATGGAAATTAGGAACAAACACGAATTAGCTCTGAATCGAAAATTTTGAGGAATTCCAATCCTAAAACATTGAGCAAAGCCATTTCCAAGACTTGATAGAATACCCTACGATTAAGATAGAGAATTAAGGTCACAAAAATTGGTTAAGGCCCCCAGATTGTGAATCAACTTATGATCTAGGGGTATCCTAAGGAGCTAAAGAAGCATGATATCCTCAATAGGGAGCGTAACTCAAAAGATCATTCATTCCATTTACTTTGACACTTCTTCTGACTTAAAAGGAGAATCATTTATGGCCTTTGAAGATATGCATAGCTTGGATGGACTCAATAGGTCAGTAGCAATACTTAGGAATTCCATGGACTCTGAAGTTTTTCCAAGACCAATTGTGAAATTTGAGGGAGGATTTTACACGGACAAATGATGACAATTATATTTAGTGACTAAGCATCCAAATAGAATCAATGAAAGAGGATAAAGTGAAGAAATCAGTAACCCCATCGGGACTGATAATAGAGAAGCAATGATGACCCCAATAGGAAGATTGATAGTAGTGAATATTTGGTGAGGGGATAAAATCCCTCAAGATGATGACCTAATGGGCTTTTATCTGATAACTAGAACTGATAAATTGTTGCAAGACACTTCACCTATAAGGGACCTCGATACCATTTATGAATTGCATGGTCTTGAAGACTCTTCCAAGGTCATTTATTTGGATCAAAACAAGAGAAAGTATTGGGAAGTTACTCATCTAGAGAAATCTAGACTACAGTACCTAGGTTTGCCAATATTCCCACCCAAGGATCAGGTAACCATATCCCAAAATCCTCAAGGGAAGCAATAGAGCTAGGAAAATCCTTCCATAGGTCAAACTAGTCAGCAAAGTGCCCCAATTAGACCACATGTTCACTTCACTATGCCAAATACTAACACTATACCAAATACTCATTTGGGAAGTGAGAAAATGAACTAACCACCCTTTCCTTTAGGCCCCCCCAAGGCAAAGGACTAGGTGTGCATCTTGTGGTTCAAGTGTTTTCTCGACCTCCCAAAGTGGGTAGAAGATTAAGACCTATTTAGGTGGCCAAGTGCATAAGAAATTATTATGATGGTTTTGAAGATCCTTATGATCAATTGGCAGAGTTCAAACAAGTGGTGCAAGATGAACAAGTTGATGAATTCTTTATCCAATATGAATCTTTTGGACTTACATTGATTGAAATTGCTTTAACTTGGTTCCAACGTTTAGACCCCAACCAATTTACTAATATAGAGCAATTATTTGAAGAATTTATTGGAGAATTTACAAAGAGGGGTATCAAACACAATTCCTTTTCCTTGATCCATAGTTTCAAGTAAACATCTAATGAATCAGTAAGACTAGAAGCTAGGAGATTCAATCAGTATGTGGACATATGTCCAATGGTTGAAAGACCTACCCCAAAAAGTATGATATCACTTTTTATTGGATGGTCTAACCAATGGAACCTTGAGAATCTTAGTATATGTGAAACACATACAAACACTCGATGAATTTCTAAGAGAGAGCATAGACTTGGAAGATCATTTAGCAGAGGATTTGAAGATTCCCCAAACTTCAATCAAATCTGATGATAATGCAAGTAATGCCACCTCCAAATCTAACAACGTTGAGGAATAAGCATGCTTAGTGGCAAAAAAATTAGAAGTTCAAAACTAGCATGCCCAAAAACCTTATGAAAGCCAACCTATGAGAATGACCATGTTGAGAAGGTGTTTGCATTGTGGAGGAGATCACCCATCTCATGCTTGTGCAAGAGGAGGAATTGTTCTCCGACAACCATATCAATACAATAGACACTTGACACAAGGGCCTAATATCTATTGTCACATTGAACAGAGATACACCAATCATATCACTGCAAATTGTCTTTATAACAGGCAATCTAGACCATTCTTGCCACCACAATATAAACCATTTGGATATCAACTGAGAGAACAAGTCAAGGAGGCTCGAAGATATGTTCCATATCAAGGACTACCCATGGCTCTAAGGCCGAATGAGTATCAAGGATACAACAAGCCTCAACCAATGCTAGGGCGACAACCCCCACAACCTCAAAATGTATTGCCAATTAAGTATATTTGACTATAACAAAACGTAGAAAGAGCAGTAGTACCTATGACCCCATTAATTAGCACAAAAAATAAATCAAGGATGCGAATAAAACTATGGAGATTATTACTCCTATGATCATAAGATCAAAGCTATTTTGGAATTTCCTAGACCTAAGAATGTGAAAGAAATGCAGGCTTTTATGGGCCATTGTGGATATTATTGTAGATTTATTCACATGTATGCCATAATTGCAAAGATGTTATGTAGACCTCTAACTCAATTCACTTGGACATACGAGTGCAAAAAGGCATTTAAAAGTTAAAACAAAGGTTGAGCTTAACACCAATCCTAAAAGTACCAAATTGGAATGAACCATTCCACATTCATGTTGATGCATCTAATTTTTCCATTGGATTCACATTAGCACAAGCAGCATATGACAGAAGACTAGATCACCTGATTGCCTATGCCAACAATCAATTAAACCAAGTTGAATGAAATACACCATAAAATGAGCGAGAAGGCTAATGGATGGTCTATACAATGGAAAATTTTAGAAATTACCTACTAGGCAACAAATTCAAGTTCTTTATTGATCAATAAGCCCTATTGTACTTGGCTAATAAACCTTGCAACATGAGAAGGCTAGCTAGATGGTTTCTCTTACTTATGGAATTTGACTTTGAGGTAGTGTTCAAGCAGGGTAATATGCATGTTAGGGCATACCACTTTTCTAGAATGACTCATGAAGAACCACCAACAGGAGCAGAGGAGGAGCTGTTGGACACCCATCCATTTAATTTGGAAGTGTGTCCTAAATGGGTTGAAAAATAGGTGCCTATACTCACCCATGGACCGAGTCATAGGATCAGTGCAGCTAGCAACAAGGAACTTTGAAAAATAAGAAACCTACGCATAGTGGCAAGCAGCTTATATTTCAAGGACTATAATGGAATACTCTTAAGATGTGTTGAAGATGAAGAATGAAGCAATCTAATTAAACAAGCTCATGAAAATAAATGGAATACACATAAAGGTGTAAGTGGAACGATGCAAGAATTGAAGAGATTAAGAGTGTATTGGCTGATCATACAAAAGGATGTATGTACATGATTATGTAACAAATTGTCACATGTGTCAAGTTTTTGCACAAGATGAACATTCATCTATCTACTATTCTACAATAGCACATGAGTGGAGTAAGACACTAGTTGACTTTTTGAAAAAAAAAATATATCCAAAAGGAGCAATCCTAGCCAAGAAAAGAGCCCCAGAAGGACAAAGTAAAGATTTAATTACGAGAAAGCAATTGTTCAAACAAGGAAAGAATAATCAAATTCGATTGTGTGTACATGAAGGAGAATACCTTCACATATTAGAAATGGCTCATGCTTGAGTAGTAGGAGGTCATTTTTTAGCTGAGAGGACTATTAGTATGATTCTCTTTGTAGGCTTATGGTGGCCAAAATTACATATGGATGCAAAAACTTATGTGCAAAGTTGTAATGTATGTTAACAAACTAAGTATCCAATCCAATGAGATGACATGCCTTTGAGACCAATGATCAGTGCATGAGCTTTCTCTAAATGAGGAATAATGAAGTGGGTAGAAGCCAAAACCACTAGAAAAAATGATGCCCAAAAGGCCACAAAGTTCTTATTTGAAAACATCTTCACTAGATTTGGAGTACCAATAGAGATACTTAGTGATAGAGGTACACACTTCATCAATGAGTTCATTGAGTCACTGATGAATGAATTTCTGGTGATTCACAAAAAGTGAGCACCCTATCACCCACAAGCAAATGGACAAGCTGAGATTTCTAATAAGATAGTATGCACAATTCTCACCAAGATAGTAAACAATAGAAGATCTGACTGTGATAAACAACTGCATCATGCATTTTGGGTATTTTGAGTAGCTTATAAGATGGCTATTAGAACTACACCTTTTAATCTAGTTTATGGTCAAAATGCAATCTTGCCGATTGATTTCTTGATTCCAACTCTTCGAGTATTTGAGAAGTATGAATAGATAGGACATGGGCTATCCAATCAATTGGATCAAATTGAGAAGTTACGTGAAACTAGATTACATGCATTCAATGGCATATGTGTTACTAAAAGAAGACAAAAGGCTTACTATGATGCTCACATTAAAGATACATGACTTAGAGTTAGAGACCTAGTGCTCATTTACACTTCGAGACAACATGCAAAAAAACTACAACAAAGAGGATACAACCCTTTGATCATAAGTTGTATCTCCTCAGGTGGATCTATCAACTTAGCCACATTGGATGGAGACATACTACCAAACTACATAAGTGGTTGTAGAGTCAAGAAATACATGGAACCTTTGACTGAACAAATGTTGAATAGACTCTTAGGAGCTCAAAATCCAAAAAAACGAAGAGGAGAGAATAAGAGAAGAGGCGAGACTAGAAGCCCAAGAACAAATTAGAAAATGGAAGGAATGGATCAAAGAACGTGATGAGAGATACTTACAAGGTGAACAACCCATTCTCATGGCGAATTATCATACCATGAATATTGAAACCTTGGGAAGCCAGGTGAGACAAATATATTTAAACCTAGGGATTGGAAAGGAGGAATACCACTTGGTAGAATCCTTAATTGACATAGGAGCATCCCTAAATAGTGTATGTGCTTCTTTAATTGAAAAATTAAAGATTTCACTCACTCCTACAAAGGCTTATATGATTGGTATTGCAGGTAATATCATTGAATGCCTAGGAGAAGTAACCTTATCCTTATGTTTAGGGAACAATATGATGCAACAAAGATGTCTAGTTTGTAGAGATTCTGATCTACTAGAAGAACTAGTTCTAGGGAAAGATTGGATATATGAATACAAGGTTAAAATACATCTCGCCCAAGGATATATATCAACTAAGGTAGGACATTGAGAAGTCTTTAGTCTTCTAGATGAAAAGAATCTAAAGACAATTGAATTGGAAAAATCTAATGTGCCCCATTGAACTATGCATGATTTAGAATCCAAACCAAACTCTTTATCTAAGGATTCTATTCTTGAACCCATCTTAAGTGTCAATGAAACTTCTTGTTCTACTTACATGTGATCAACCCACCCTTCCTTCCAAAGAGACCATTATAGAGAGCCATAGTAAGGTCACTAGTTCTAGAGAGGAACATGGAGAGTTTTCTACAAGATTAACATTAATCAGAACCAGACAATCGTCCAAGAAACTCAAATGGATGTGGATTCACAAAGATCAACTTCAAGAGTATAAATACAAGAAGTGACAAGCACACCAAAAAAATCCTCAAGGCAGGAAGTCATTTCAGGATGAGAGAGCATCACCAACAAATGCTAGAAAAATTCAAGTATGACTACCCAAATGAATCATTGAAGGTCAAAAGGAAACAAAAGAAAATTTGGATCCCAGAGAAGATGTTGGAGAAAGCCAAGGAAGATATCATAGCATTGGTCAAAGAAATCACTCTCCAAAAAAGGACTTCCACAGAACACAAAGCAAATCAGGGATAAAGAAGGCCAAAGAAAACAAGGAAGACACATACTCAATGCAAATACATATGGCAGGTCAAAACAAAGAAAGTGGCATTGGAACCATACCCACCAATAATGGAGGAAAATAGAAAGAGATCAACAAAAACACATCAAATTTGGAGACCAAAGAAATCTCAAACAACACAATAATTGGAGAAGAAGTGTAAGAATTGCAGTCATGTTGAGATGAATGCACTAGAATATGCACAATAGGGCCACACTACAAGGCCTCACATTAAGCACATGGCTTCTTTAAACTATTTAGTGGTGCACATTTCCTTCAAAGGAAATAAATATTCACTTGTACTATAGTAGTATAGCATTTCTACTAACTACCACTAACATTTGACTTTGGCTATAACTAACCATTTTATGTTTCTTTTTAGTAAATAAAAAAATAAAAAAAATGTATGTTCATGTATCATGATTAGCTCAACTTCTATGAGAGGGTACTCACTTAAAGGACGGACATGGAATGCATGAGCACTATGAAAAATAACAATTTTCATATTATCTCATGTTAACCATAATTTGGGTATAAATGTAGATGGCTTTTGAAGACTTTGGGGCAAAACAATGAATGGAAGTCCATGAATTTCCCTTGGAATGTGTAGTTAAGGCATGGGGGTCATTGGTTCAGGGATGAACAACTAGCCATTGATCACCTCTTTTTTATAACAATATGGATTATGGACCATGAACATCAGTTCCCAATGATGAATTAGGATTTCCACATTCTTCATACTATGCTTCAAACGATTGATACATGGACTAAATCAAGAATAAAAGCTTATTTGAAGCTTCTTATTTATAATCTTGATTTTGAAAGATGCATGCAAGTATTGAACACCTTGCATCTAGTAGAAGATAAGTCATGAGTGCCAAAAGCAAGAGTAATGGATTTGCAAGGAAATTGGAGAACCATCCACTTTACACATGGACCAGTTAGCATTTGGATGGGTTAAATATGACATTGTGGATTTGAAAGATGAATGTCATGAGGCAAAAAAAGCGAGCATTTGTGGATATTAATTGAATGGACATTGAGGAAGAAGTGCATTCAGTGCACCAACATTTTTGCTTTCCAAACATGCATAGGTACACAACACCACAAAAGTATGGTTCAAATATTATCCCATGCTGTAGCAGGTGGGCAATCAAATTAACCTCACAACTTATGTGCAAGAATTTGAAGCCAAGAAACAATGGGGCAAAAGGAAATTCCTAAACAGTAGCACCACATTAACCATCTTGATATACCATGCATTTGTGAATATTTGAGGGAAATGCCATCCACCTTGGAAATGGCAAACTATGTCAAATCAGCCACTATACCTAAGAAGAAACATATAATGATAATTGAGGAGGCAAGAACCAACTCACAACCCATTATGAGAGGATCCAAAAGGATGAGGGAGTTTGAAGAAGTTTCCTCTACACCCTCTACAAAAAGACTCCATACAGTGCCAAAGTCGACACTCGCCCAACCATGTCCTATCATAGAAGTGGATTTGGAAGAACTGATACAAGCCACTCATACATACATGGATGGGCAAGTCAATCTTAATGTCCAAGGTCACCACTATGAACAAATGAGTGCAAAGAAACAAGCAAGAAAGAGGCTATCCAAGACGAGCAATTACAAAGAGCTGGGTTTAGAAAATTCAACCTCATATTCTGGATCCAATAACAATGATGATCAATCCACATTAATGGCTGATCTTAATACTGAAATCAATCATGATGGTCACTAGGATGAGTTAGATCAAATGGTGGATCAACAAGATGTAGCGAGTAAGCCATGAGAACCACTAAATGAAGAAGGAGAGGCCGAAGAGGAAATCCTATGAACATCAAGACCCAATATAGCATTCAGTATTCAAATAAATGATATCACTAAGCTACAATTTTAGGAAGTGAATTTGGAAGAAGTCAATGCTCCAGTCCATGCCAAAGAAGAAGAGACTCATACTGAAGTACCTATGATTCCCATTAGAGTCATGGCAGAGCCATCTCCGATGGATGTACATCATGCATGCAGGAGTTCTAAAGTAGTCTGAATGAAGGAGGCTAAGCGAAAGATTTATTTACAAATCTAGCAACCATTTGATGAAACAATCGATACATCCAAAGGAAAAGGTGTGCTAATAGGAGAACCTCCAAGTATACCTAAAACATGGATGAATGTGGATGTGGCACAATTAAAACTTGTAGTTATCCATACGATCCAAAGTTCCATGGACATTCAACATCAATTGATGGAGGTGGACAAAGATTATGAACAAGCACATATAGATAAGAATAGTTTCAAAGAGCTAAGTGAGAATCTGTCAGATGAGGTATGGAAGACCCAAATATTAGACCTAGATAAAGTAAATGCAAAATTATCCACATCATTAAGCAAAATTGATATATTGAGGAATGAAAATGTTGCTTTAAACTCTAAAATTGCAGAAATCACTCAAGTATTGAAAAATATGAAGTTGGAGACTAGTGAGCTACAATAAAAGTAGTGAACAATGTGAAGCAGAAAAGATACATCTCTCGACTAGAAGCAAAATTTTTGAGACAGAAATAAAAGGCTACATGGATGAGGCAGGCTCACTGAGAACCATAAATAAAGAATTAATGACTTACTTGTTATTGAATCAACCAATGGAGGCAGCAATGTCACTTAATGAAGAAATCCAAAGCCTCAAGATGCAGTTTGATACATATGCAACTTAGTTGAAGAAAGAACAAGCACTACATGCTCAAGTGGAAGAAAAGTATGCATGAGATACAATGGAGCTGAAAAGGAAATGGAATGAATCAATCCATAAATACACGGACCACTACCAACAAGATGCCAACCAACTAAAGGTCACATGTGAAACGAAGATCAAAATGGAAGCTGAGCTAAAAGAGTTACACCAGCAAAATAGGAATAAAGATCAGATAATAGCTTCTTTACAAGAGCAAATACTGAAGCTTCAAAATGACAAGGTGGCTCAGTAGATGAACATGAGGACACCAATAATGAAAGAAACCAATCTAGCTATTGGGGAGACTTAGGTACATCCTCTTTCTCCACCCATTGTTCCATCTCCAATGTAGGATCAACATGAAAGATCACTTGATGACATTCCCATGATGTATAGTATAGAGCTAGACTAGGAAGAAAGAGCCCTACTAGTGTCTCATATGACACAAAATTTTAAAGAAGTAGTGGTACATGTAATGAAATAAGAAAAAATCAAAAGCAAAGACCTGGATAAGATCATCAATCCTTTCAATGTACCATACAACATCACTAAAGAAAAAACACATAGGTACATCAAGAAAGTTACCCAACAGGATCCAAACAAGGATTTGAACTTCAAGTCAAATACCTTACCTATACAAAATAGGATTTTGATGCATCTGATCCTATATGGAGGAAGTGATTTTTGGAAAAGAATACTACCTTGCATCTGCATTAGCAAGAGCCACCATACCCATTATAGGTAAATCCAACATTTTTCCTAGTGCCAAGGTGTCAGCCATGGCCAAAGTTTTGGGAAGAGCAACAAAACAACAAAATAAATAATATGTGACTCAATTTTTGTTGTTACCAAGCCTGCCACATAACTATTTACCAACCAAAGATTATATGGTTAGAGCTATCAAATTGTTGCTATCCAGTCATGCTCATGTCCCTAATTTAACTATAAAACTTACAAACAAGATACTTAGTATGATACTCATATTTTCAAACATGTTAAGTAGGCTTTTTTGAAATTCATTAGCATTAACCAAGCTGCTTAAGAGATATTTTTGAAAATATCAACTAACTTCAAATGCTTGATTGGTATCATATGAACTCAATTTTTTTTACTAACCATCGCTAAGCACTGAATGATGGTGTGAACTTAGAACAGCGGAAGCAGTTCATGATCACAGAAGCCAATCTCATCAATGCCATTGAACAACAAGTCTATCAAACATGCACACATCACCATCAAAAGCCTATCGGGGATGATAGAGTTTATGAAGAGGGACGTGTGGAGGGAGAGATGCATAAAAGCAAAAGAAGAATAAAATAAAAAAAGAAAATAATTCATTAAGCT
The DNA here is from genome assembly GCA_020310875.1 of Ceratopteris richardii. Lineage (NCBI taxonomy): Eukaryota > Viridiplantae > Streptophyta > Polypodiopsida > Polypodiales > Pteridaceae > Ceratopteris > Ceratopteris richardii. The sequence goes on from CM035412.1 coordinate 175,427,184, forward strand.
TTATACTTTGCCTAAAGCCCCACAAGGGCACACATAAGGCAAAAAGGAAATACAAAGAAAGAAAATAAACATGCTAAAGAAATGCAATAGGTCCCAATGGATGTAAACAAAGAAATACAAACAGGACCTTTGAAGCACCACCCTCTGAGACACAGATGCAATCCTAGCCACTGGTTGCATGCGTGGCCAGCAATGATAATGCAAAAACCCCACTGTATGAATATAAGGAATATCAAGGGTGAAATGGAAGCATCAAATTGAGGCTCAGATAAGGTGAAAAATAGCCTCCGAGTCTTAATTGCTTCCTCGAGTGCTAGTGGGGTGTAGTTGAAAGAAGTATATACAAGGGAATTACAACATTAGGTCAAAGAGAAACAAGTTGACAAGAGGGAAAGAGTAAAACAAACCTCAATTACCATATGTATCTAGGTTCAACCACTTGTTGCATGTCAGGAAAAACAATAGAAGCATGTCAAGCAATGATAAAGACTAAGAGGGGGAGAGTGTTGTAGAGGACTGAAGACAAGAGAGAGTACAAAGCAAAAGAAACAAGGGAAGAAAAGTAGCCCCCAAAATTTTCAAGAAATGGCTCATTTTTCTTTTCTGGAAAATTCAATGTAAAACATTGAGAAGCATTGTAAATTCTCTAGAGGATTCCTCTAGATGCATGAATCCTAAAGATTGTAATTTTACCTTTGTACAATAGTAGGAACTTAGTGATTTACATAGAAAGTTCTAGTCTCTTATGTGAAAGGACCAAAATTAAGGCACATGTATATAAGTCACTTGTGACTCTTTTGTAAAGACTTTTTTCCAATTGAAGAGCTAACCTTATGAAATTCAAATTTTCTCCTTCTTGCTTGTCTTCTTCTTCATGAGCTTGTGTGTGTGTTTGAGGCATGGAATTCTCATCTAGAGATGTTGTCTACCCTTTTCCCATCTCTTTTTGCTACCAAGGTGCGTCTGAAGCATAGGAAGCCTAGAAGTGAGAGTTGGTGCCTCCACTACTCTATTTTTTGGCCATAACTTGAAGCACATAGGTTTGATGGAGCTGATGATACCATCATTGGATGCGTCTCATTGAGAGCTTTGAGAAACCCCATTATTGATTATATTCGCGTACCAGAGCTGAGAGATATCACTCAAATTGTTTCTAGTTATTGTAGCAAGTATTCCGATATACGCTTTTGTGTAAGAGGTGTTGTGTGAGGTGGATGTTCCCTTTTGCATTCATTACTTGTCCCTTTCCCACATTAATCATCATTAACACACTTGTTTTCATGCACTTGACTGGGTCAAGTTCTAGGATTGATAATTTAATGGGTGCATCAACCCACCACTATATGCATTTGCTTGATGATTAAGATTTAGTCACTTTGTTTGCAAATCCCTTAGATTTTGTGAGACTAGGTACACAATTGAGGCCATGTGAATATATGCCTGTCATATGGGCATTGAATTTTTGAAATGGTTAGATAGTCTCTACTTAATGGTCCTACCTCATTTGGATTCATGGGGTTCATGTGCATATCTTCAAAAGCTGCCATAAGATTCAAATTTAACTCAGACTCACTACTTGATGACAGTTCTCACATGTAGCTAAAAGGTCAAAAACTACTTCCTATAGAAGAGAGACAATTTTGATTGAGGTTCTTTGTTCATATAGAAGATGGACAAATTTTGGTATGTGTTGGAGTTTGGGGTTTGTGGAAACATGCTAACATCACAAGCAAGAAGAAGCTTGGAGCACAATGCATAATACTAAATGTATTACCAAGTGAATGTACAAAGATAAGTGACCCATTAGGGTTATAGACATATATACATGCAGAGGGAAAAAACCTCTTAAAGAGGAAAGAAAGTGCCCAACAGTCTTAGTGTGTTCACACACATCACTACCAAATAATATCAAAAAATCCCCCCTAGGAGTGAAGCAATGAACAAGGAGCTGACACTCATGTAAACGGAAGTGATGTTGGAAATGAGGTAGGCCCTTAGCTCATGTCACAGATTCATGGTTCCATAGGTCTAACATATACAATAGAGAATCTAGCAATCTTCAATATTGACAAAACATGAACATACCACAACTTAATCATACAGATGATGAGACAAAGATAGAGAAAGAATAGACGACATGTGTAAGGTGTTACGTAAGCCATCGCTTACTCATAGTATCATATATACCAATGTTCAATGTACAATGTGGGAGCAAAACTCTCAACCACTCTTTGTGATGAGAAATAGATGGAAGAGTGAATGTACAAATGTAACAAACATATTCAGATGTATGGGCAGAAATCTGAATATACATGAGATGTGTGACCTAATAGGTTATAGAAGAGTGAATATGAGTGACTGAAAGAGGGAGGATCAATGTGAAACTGATAATCAACAAACCCTCATCTAACGTTAGGCTATGGAAGACCCTAAGTCAGATACGTGTGTGAAAAGATCACATACTTAAAAAGTAGCAAAGAATGCTAACAAGTTTGCTGTCGAAAATCCTCAAACTCATGTGAATACACCTTCTCAAACACCTCATCCAAATATGCATAAAGCATATACGTACTGATTCTCTTGTACCTATGCCGAATAGGACTCCTCGTGATATGGATGCTACTGCCTCCATAAACTCCAAGTAGTACCTGTGTGCATAAAGAGAATATGTACTTGAATCCTTAACATAAGATGTAAATCTTATGTTAAACACCATCCAATGTCTTTGAAGTAGCCCGAAATCTTCATGTAGAAGACATCCTTCAAATACACCATGTAGATGGCCGATCCTCACCATCAAGCTGCTAATGACCAAGTCTTCTTTCCATGAACAAGAGATAACCTCCTCTCCATGAGCTAGAGTGTGAGCACACCCTTCATCTTCTCCAAGAAGAATCTCCAAGAAGAACTCCATAGCTGCTCCTCAACATGCTTCAAGTTAGCACCATGGCTGCCCCATGTGCTAGAAGAAACACCACCTCTATTGAGGTCCAAGCACAAGGCTTGTGTTGAAAAATAGGTGAAGGATCAATATAATGAGGCCAATACTCTCCTTATATAGTTTTGTGTACTCTTGAAAAGCTTAACCAAAAGCTAATAAAGCACCTCCGATCCTACGATCGCTAAAAGAAGAAAAAACAAAACTATTCCATCCATTGCTATTTTTATCTATCGTTGTCCGCTCGCATCCGTGAACTTTAATAAAGCAAAATCATAAATCGACCTCGCTGCTGCAGTCTGTGATGTAGACAAATGTGTTATCCATGCTACCCAACGTGGTTTGCTTCTATTCTACCACTAGAGAGAACTGCTATACATGCTCACTTAACCAACGCGCCCACGTCGTCTTCTTCTCACGCCCATGCTTTAGAAGACAAATGTGTTATCCACGCTACCCAACGTGGTTTGCTTCTATTCTACCACTAGAGAGAACTGCTATACATGCTCACTTAACCAACGCGCCCACATCGTCTTCTTGTATAGGGAATACAAAGAAGATATACACATGCCAATATAGCTGGACAATTTCACCAATAGAATAATAAATGAATCAATGGAAAATTGTTGAAATCAATAGAACATTGCTTTCCAACAATCCCTCCTGCAATGTTATATTGGTTCAATCTGGATTGGATCTGCAAACTGTCACAAGTTGCAAATTATTACAAGCTTCAAGCTTGTACTCCCAAATTGACCTTCAAATCTTTTCTTCAAAAGTCTTCTTCAAGCTGAATATGAACCATAATACTTGAGACAATATGCAAACTAGATATCCAATAGTGTACACATCAAGCAATGACTGCTTGACAACAAATGTAGCATGAACTGTCTCTGAACCTGCTATCTCCTGTCTTCAAAAACCTGAAAACATACACTAGGATCCACATATTTGCATTTACCTTACAAAAAGGTTTCTCAACGTACTTCTGCTATGTCATGTAAATACACTAAAATCAAGAACTGAATCCTGGAACCTGTGACTGAAAACTCACAACTTAGTGTATTATGAACACTGTTGGTTCATCTCTAACTGTACTCAAGTCAAATCAACTTAACTGTTGGTTCATCTCATAATAAAATCTATGATGTCATCATGTCTTCATCCTTGTTCAATCTGTAAGTCTTTCATACCTCTTTCCTTTAGATCCTGGTATAAACATATATGTGCGCACTTCTGAAAATACCTCTCTAAAATATCAAGATTCTCTTCAATAGAACTCTGGAACCTTCTCCTAAACAGGAACATCCTAACAGGGACTTTCTCCAAACATTCTCCTTCTTCCTTCTTCTTTCAAAGTTGGAACATAAAAAGAACCTGACAAAGGAAATATAGGAATACCTGTAGGTATGACTCTGCTTTCTTTTACATATGGCTAAAAATAAGTCTTCATGTTTCATCACCCCCCTGGATGACTTAACAATAGTATCCAAAATTCTTCAAATATATCAGACTTTATGAAATGTGGAACATCTTCCTTCTTTTAATAAATATGATGTTTTAGTAATTCATACCTGTATCTAAAACAAAAGTTTAGGATCCATAATCTTTTGTAACATAACAAGTATCTTCTTCTATCTCTCTGCAACACAAATCTGATAGAATATGAATCTTTGACTTACTTCTTCTAATGTTAAGAATCTTACAAACAAAAGGATAGACAACTGAATCATAAGTACTCAAGATCATACAAGATCTATCCAAGATCAATGATCTCTCTTGTGTAGAATTTGCTCCCATCAAACCTTCATGACTGAATGTTTGATTTATTACGTGAATGTCTCTAAGTGTCCATGCTTCACATAAAGTTATAAAACTTTTCTTCAAACAAATCCTTTCCAAGAATCTACAACTACTACTTGAAACATAAGTGGACAAACTTCTCACCTTGAGAACTCCAAAAGCTACAAGTTGATACTTCATCTTTTCATATTCTACCCGGGTGAAATGTGATAGTACCTGCTTGATTTTCTTTTGGCTAACTCCACTTCTCAATCAAGTGAAAGGATATGATGGAACACCTTTTTGAATACAAACATGTATCCAAAAGTCTAGACAATCATAGAAAGTAGATTCTCCATTGACTTGTACATCAACAATCTAAATTTTCTGAAGTTTTTGAAAAATACTAAATATGAGGTAACCTTTCCAAACATAAAACCTCAACCCAAGTCTTCAACATCTGCTACAAAAATCTTTACCTTAAGAGTTAGATAAAGAAGAAATATACTTACTCTGCAACTTGTCATATACCAAGTAGCTCTGTATTGGCACACCAAGAATTCTTTGAGGGAACATATAAGCTACCTGCTTAAAAGCTTCAACTAAAACATAACTCATACACATATGAGTCACAACATATATCTGCTGCTTTTCTTTCTTTCAATGCAATTCTTTGTCAAATCTACTAAGCCATGACCAAGTGTAATGCAAAACAAGGAACTGTTTCTTCTTCACACAAGATGTACTCATAGACTTGTCTTTGGGTGTAGAGGATAAAATAGGAAAAGTATATGGAAAATATATGAGAAAAGGAAGCCTTACTTTTCTTTTGGAAATGATGGACTTTCTTCTTCTGCATGTTTCTTCCACCTGATGATGTGAACATCTTCAAACTTCTCTTCCATACCTTTTGTTATCTTCATCTTGAAGTAGCAAACATTCTTGACCTCTTCAAATGAACTTTTCTCTTCCTCTAGTGCTAAGAGTAATAGACAAAACAAACATGGTATACAAATGGAAGTGAATATAGAATCATGTTTTATCATCTCCTCATATCTCTGAATCGAAATTCTGCTTCAAATGTTTGAAACGACTAAATTCACCAATCTTTTGTATGAATGATGAATTACCCTTCTAGAGTTACCTTCTCTAGATCACATTTGTACCTTGATATCCAACCTTACAATAGAAAATTGGCTGAAAAACTCATCCCATCTCCAAATTTGTCTTCTTAGATGAGCCTTCTTGCCATGAAAGAGATATCTCAAAACTCTCTAGAAAAAAAACTTCAAGATACCTGTTTTGATGTAGCCTTTAACTTTCAAATGATGAAAGCGTATAAAAGCACTCCTTGAAACCTTCAAATCTCTTCATAACTGCTCTTCTAAGATATGACCTGCAAATGATAATCTGATAGTAGAAACTAATACCTGTGATTTGATGTTGATCTGATTCCTTCATCTTCTCTAAACCATTATTCTTCCTTGAATTTGAAGTAGCCTTCTCTTCATCAAGTCTTGGTCTTCAAATAATACTTCTGTAAAGTATTTGCATACTCTTCCAAAAAGATTTGACTGCTAACAGATCATCAACTTCATACTCCACACTGATGAATACACATGTAACTGAATTGTCTAATTCTCAAATCTCTACTCATCTAGATTAAGTGTGTATGTCAAATGTCAAATGTTAGAAGATGCCCTCAAATCATATGTTGTAAATCTAGAAGTCTGGAAACCAGAGAATATGAATGAGCCTGAATGCATTGATGCCAAAGTCCTAAAGCTCTGAAATCAAAACCTTAGTGCTTTGATACCAAATGTTGGAAATGAGGTAGGCCCTTAGCTCATGTCACAAATTCATGGTTCCATAGGTCCAACATATACAACACAGAATCTAGCAATCTTCAATATTGACAAAACATGAACATACCACAACTTAATCATATAGATGAGAGACAAAGATAGAGAAAGAATAGACGACATGTGTAAGGTGTTACATAAGCCATCACTTACTCATAGTATCATATATACCAATGTTCAATGTACAATGTGGGAGCAAAACTCTCAACCACTCTATGTGATGAGAAATAGATGGAAGAGTGAATGTACAAATGTAACAAACATATTCAGATGTATGGGCAGAAATCTTAATATACATGAGATGTGTGACCTAATAGGTTATAGAAGAGTGAATATGAGTGACTGAAAGAGGAAGGATCAGTGTGAAACTGATAATCAACAAACCCTCATCTAACCTTAGGCTATGGAAGACCCTAAGTCAGATACGTGTGTGAAAAGATCACATACTTAAAAAGTAGCAAAGAATGCTAACAAGTTTGCTGCCAGAAATCCTCAAACTCATGTGAACACACCTTCTCAAACACCTCATCCAAATATGCATAAAGCATATACGTACTGATTCTCTTGTACCTATGCCGAATAGGACTCCTCCTGATATGGATGCTACTGCCTCCATAAACTCCAAGTAGTACCTGTGTGCATAAAGAGAATGTGTACCTAAATCGTTAACATAAGATGTAAATCTTATGTTAAACACCATCCAATGTCTTTGAAGTAGCCTGAAATCTTCATGTAGAAGACATCCTTCAAATACACCATGTAGATGGCCGATCCTCACCATCAAGCTGCTAATGATCAAGTCTTCTTTCCATGAGCAAGAGATAATCTCCCCTCCATGAGCTAGAAAGTGAGCACACCCTTCATCTTCTCCAAGAAGAATCTCAAAGAAGAACTCCATAGCTGATCCTCAACATGCTTCAAGTTAGCACCATGGCTGCCCCATGTGCTAGAAGAAACACCACCTCTATTGAGGTCCAAGCACAAGGCTTGTGTTGAAAACTAGGTGAAGGATCAATATAATGAGGCCAATACTCTCCTTATATAGTTTTGTGTACTCTTGAAAAGATTAGCCAAAAGCTAATAAAGCACCTCCGATCCTACGATCACTAAAAGAAGAAAAAACAAAACTATTCCGTTCGTTGCTATTTTTATCTATCGCTGTCCGTTCGCATCCATGAACTTTAATAAAGCAAAATCATAAATCGACGTCGCTGCTACAGTCTGTGAGATTTGAACTCACACCCACGCTTTAGGAGGCGAATGTGTTATCCACGCTACCCAACGTGGTTTGCTTCTATACAACCATTAGAGAGAACTGCTATAATTGCTCACTTACCAACGCGCCCGCGCCGTCTTCTTGTATAGGGAATACAAAGAAGGTATACACATGCCAATATAGCTGGACAATTTCACCAATAGAATAATAAATGAATCAATGGAAAATTGTTGAAATCAATAGAACATTGCTTTCCAATAGCCAAGCTATGTGGAAAGAGATCAATCCACAAAAGGAAGTAAGCCCAAAGATTTGCGAAAAGCTTCAAACTTCTCCTGAGGTAGAGCCTTTGTAAAAAGGTCTGCAATGTTATGATGTGTGGGCACATATGCCAAACTGATCTCGCCAACAGAAAACCTCTTCCTCATATAATGATAATACACCTCAATGTGCTTTGTGTGAGCATGGAACATAGGGTTCCTCGCAATTGCCAATGCCCTTTGACTATCAGTGAAAGATGGTGGTGGTCGAAGACTCACCAACACCCAAATCAACCAAAAGGCATCTGAGCCATGCACACTCAATAGTCCATGTGAAAGCTACCCTATACTCAGCCACAGAATTAGAAGTGGCCACACTAGGCTACTTCTTTCTCAAACAAGATATGCATCAGCTACCAAGCATGAAGCAAAAACCACTAGTGGACATACAAGTGTCATAAGAACCAACCTAGATAGAGTGAGAAAACACATGTAAATCTAGTAGTAATTATTACATAAGAACAAGCTCTAAAGTATTATTTTTTAGGCTTATGGAGTTTATTATTTATGATAAATAACATGTGGAGGTGCTCACATCTCCAAATTTAGAGTAAAAGTATATAAAAGTAGATAAAAGTAAGAAGGAAAGGAGAGGTGTCTATTTTTAGACAAGGGAGGTGCTTCTGTTGACAACCTCTCAATAAAAGGAGTGGTTCTCTTAGTGTAAGGGGCCAAATTGAGTGATTCTTGTTGCCTTACGAAGCTTACAACTTGTACTATATAATTTGATCAGTTTTTGTACAATTTTCAATGAGAAAACCCTGCGCAAATAGGCATTTTTGCAGATCTTCTTTCTTGTGTCTATCCGATGTCTCATCAGAGACATATCTCTCTTCAAACTTTCATATCTCAGTCATTATGAGGTCTTTTTGAGTGATTTCCCTTGGAGGAGTTTCCTTAGCTCTCATAACTTCTATGTATATCAAAATGTTTCATAGATCTTTAAGTTTTCTTGCTTCAGTACATTAGTTTTCAATTCAGATAGTTAGTGATACCTTGCTGTTGTAGGCCTCCGCATACCTTGACTTCAAACTATTTGTTTCGGAGCTATACTCCACCTTTTTTGATGTTTTTTGTTTCTAAAGCATGCTACTCAAAGTCTAGTTTTAGAATATATGATTAATGTTGACAAATTCTATTCATAGAGTTTCTGGTGGTTATTTTCTATAGACACCTATTTTTGTTTTCTTGAAACTTTGGAGGAAAGTTTGATTTCTGAAGTTTGGAAATATTTGTTTGATCCTTTGAAGATCTTGGGAGGTCTCATCACTTTCTTTGTGTACCTTGATGTTTACAAGTTTATAAACATAACATTGTGGTATCAGAGCTTTTGTTTTTTTATCAAATCTTTCATACAACTTATTGAATTATCTTCTTTGTTTACAACAAGTCAACATGGCAGATTTGAGTGCATCAATTGAGAAGTTATTAGATGGGAGATATTATCCCATATGACAATTTAGAATGGAGTCTTATCTCATGTCTAAAGGTCATTGGGGTTTGATAACAGGTATAGAAGTGAAGCCGGTATTACCAGAAGCTCCTACACAAGTAGATCGAGCAAGAGAGCAAGAATGGATCGAAAGAGACAAAAGAGTTTTATTTGTTATATCACAAATAGTTTCGAATACTATGCTTGGGCGTATAAGAGGTTTGAATACTAGTAGAGAGGCTTGGGAGTCCAACTACCAACGGAGCAAGGCAAACACAACTTATTGGTGAGTTGACAAGAGTAAAAAAGAAGCCACGACAATCAGTTAATGATTATGTTCTTGAGGTAAAATCTCTTATTGAAGCATTAGACTCTATTGAGCATCTCCTAGTGAGGATATAAAGTTTAATATCATGTTAAATGGCCTGAGAGAAGATGAAAGATGGAAGTCTTTCATTACGTCTATCATGACTCGAGAGAATCTACCATCCTTTGAAGATTTACAAACGCTCATGATGACTGAAGAAATCAACATAGAAGGTGGGAACTATTATCATCAAGAAAGAGGTAGTCAAGGACAAGCTCTTTATACTTCATCAAATAGATCAAGAGGTAGAGGAAATTGGAGAGGAGGAGGAAGATTCAACAACAATGCAAGAGGAAGAGGAAGCTTTAATTCTGCTAGAGGAGGAAGAACAACACAATAAAGTCAACAGACTCAACCAAATCAGCAAGGTAACTTTACTTGCCATTATTGTGGTAAAGTTGGTCATTATGCCAGGGATTGCTTCTCCAACCCAAATAGAAGAGGTGGTTTTAGAGGACGACAAAGAGGAAGAGGCCAAGATCACATGCATCAAAGAAACAACATAGTGCAAGAGGAGGCTCAGACACAGAATGAAAACATTCTTATGGATATGCATATAGAGACACATAAGAGGAAGGTAAACAAGAAAATTTGGGTAGATAGTGGTTGCTCAAACCACATGAGTCATAACATGAACATGTTTGTGAACTTACACAAGCCAGATTCAAGAGTCACAGTTGCTACAGGAGATAGTACTGAGCATGAAGTAGTTTAGACTGGTGATTGTCCACTTAATGAACATGTAACTCTTAGAGATGTTTTGTTTGTTCCTACTATTACAAGAAATTTGATTTCAGTTGGATAGATGGAGGACAATGGAGTGAAGGTCGATTTTGACAATAATAAGTGGCAGGCTTATCAGAAGAAGGATGGGAATTTTGTTATAAAAGGAGAAAAGGTAAACAGATTATATACTTATGAAGTTGAAGTTCCAGATTATGCAGGTTATACAATGGTTAATGGGACTCAAGTAAGTCAATTGGACTTATGGCATAAAAGATTAGGACACATCAATGTTGGCAGGTTAAAGGATATTGGAAAGAAATCATTGGTTGAAGGTTTACCACAACTATTTTGTTTGTGAGGCATGTCAGTTTGGAAAACAAGTACGAAGTCTTTTTTCAAAAGCAGGATTGCAAAGCAGAGGTATTTTGGACTTGATTCATACTGATGTATGGGGTCCATCTCAAGAAGAGTCCATGGCAGGTAGCAAGTACTTTGTAACATTTATTGATGACTTCTCAAAGTTTACATTCATTTATTTTATGAAATACAAATCCGAAGTGTTTGATATGTTCAAGAAGTTTAAATCATTGGTTGAAAAGAAAATAGGTCGAAGCATAAGAAGATTGAGATCAGATGGAGGAGGTGAGTACTTTTCTAATCAGTTTCTTGCATTTTTGGAGGAAGAAGGAATAAAAAAGGAGACTACAAACAGACACAGACCTCAACAAAATGGTGTGGTCGAAAGAAGAAACAAGTCTACCTTGGAGATGGGTAGGTGCATGTTAAATGAAAAGGACTTACCACTTGGTTTTTGGGCTGAAGCATGCAATATGGCAGAGTTTATGTGATGAATAGGTTACCACCTAGTCAAAGTCATGTACAAAAGCACCTTATGAATTTTTTTATGGATCAAAACCAGATATTTCTAATTGTAGAATTTTTGGAAGCATATGTTTTGTTCATATTCCACAATAGTTAAGGTCAAAGTTGGATCCAAGGTCACAAAAAATGGTTTTTATTGGTATGGTAGAAGGGCAACCAAGATATAGATGTATGAATCCAGATATGGGAGAGGCAATTGTTTCGAGAGATGCTATTTTTCATGAAGATAAATCTTGGTATAAACATGAAGTGCAGATAGATGAAGAAGAAACTACAAGAAGTCATGAAGAAGAGCCAAGTTCTCCAAGCTCACAAGAAACTCAAATTACACATGAAGAGATAACTTCCCCCAATCAAAAGTTGAAGAAAATTCTCGATTTGATTTCAAAGGAAATTGAGTCACAGGAGGAATAAAGTGAAGGTTCTACATCAAGAAGAACTCAAACTCGAAGGCAAGAAAAGCATGGTAGGACAAGAATTCAATCAAGGTATCCAGTAAGAGAAAGAAGGCAACTGCAAAGATTTTCTCATGAAGCTCATATGGTAAAACTTCTTGAGGAGTAGGAACCAATAACTTTTAAAGAAGAATCAAAGGTAAAGAAATGGGTTAAAGCAATGGATGAAGAAATGACAACTTTGTATGAGAACAATACATGGAGTTTAGTTCCAAGGCAACCTAACATGAAGGTAATCAGTAACAAATGGGTATACAGAATAAAGAGAAACAATGATGGTTCAATAAGTAGATATAAAGCAAGGCTTGTTTGTAAAGGTTATGCACAGAGTTATGGCATCGATTATGAGGAGACATTTTCTCCTGTTGCCAAGATATCAACAATAAGGACATTAATAGGTGTTGCTGCAAGCAAGTTATGGAATCTTTATCAATTAGATATAAAAAATGCATTTCTCAACGGTGATTTAAAAGAAGATGTGTACATCGAGCAACCAGCAAGTTATGAAGATCCCAAGAAGCCTACGCATGTATGTAAACTCTTGAAAACATTGTATGGAATTCGAGTTCTTTTTTCTTGCTCCATTGGCTTGACATATTGCAAAGCTTGTGCTCAAGTATTTGTTCGGATCAAAACTAACCTAGTTGTGCTCCCATAAGAACTTTTCACTATGCCCACTACGTTGATCAAGGTGACTTTTGATGCATTGGCTTGGTTCTTATGGAAATCACGGATGAGATGTTCCTTGCCACAATCAGAACAAAAGCCTTGAATCATGATAGATTGAAGTTGTCGTGCATGTGGAGGGTATGGACATTCTCAAATAAAATTATCTCCTTGACATCTAAAGCATGGTCCTCTAGGATTTTGTGCCCTTACTTGCCTCATCTAGGGTCTAGGATTGGGATTCATAAACATTAAATTAGCATAATCAGAGTCCCAAATATATTCCTATGGTGGGGCCTCATACTGATAGGTCTCTAGTGCTGTGGTGACTTTGTCTAGTATGCATGTACATTATTTCCATGTGAAGGTTCAAAGATTTTAGTGTTAAGATATTTCTCTAAAGTAGTGGCCGAGATCACTCCAACCACTAGTAAACTCTAGTGGAAGATATAGAAGGAGTCGAGGAGATTGCACATGCACTTACGGACTCTAGTTACATTTGTAGTCCTCATCAATTCGAGGAGCTATATATACTGACATAAGGTTAGGAGGAGAGTCATCTCTCTAGCATGTGGTGATCGTAATCTTTAGTTTCTTACATTGGTATCAAAGCTATAGGCAAGCTCCCACGGTGACCTTTATGGCTCATCATCTTCTCCATTAGCTTCCATTTGAAGTATCCTCTCTATTGCCTTCTAGTGGCTTCATCAATTCTTCTTCTTTCAATCCCATGGAGTTCTTAGGCCGGAGAGGAGCAAAGATCAAGACCACTGAGGAGGCGAAATTGGACCTGAGCCTGCATGCATATGCAAAAGTTTGGGAAGCTTAAGATAAAAAAGAAGAAAAAATTTATCGTGCACAGATGGAAAAATGATGCACAAACGAAACTCAAGCTCAACACCTTTTAGGTGAAGGATCATCTCGTAACCACAAGGACAACTTTGCTAGATGATTCAACTATGCCCACGCTGCCCAAAGTGTTGTCCTCTGTTCGTACTCCATAAGAGATAACCATGCTCTTGCGTCGCTCTCTCCAAGAGGAGCACAAATTGACAAAAGGTGTAAATCTTTAGAGCTGCAGTCCCACGGCATTGTACTCACGACATAACACACGATTGGAGCGGGCTAACCACCAAGTCAAATCCACAGGGCTTGTTTAGGAAATACCTTCCTTCCACGCATGAAAGCAAGGCTTGTTTGCATAATATGAGGCTCCGAATCAGAATTTCATCGTTAGAATGAAGAACTCCTACATCACCAACAAAATTTAATAAACAAATCTCTCAAGCAGGGCTTGAGCTCACAACCTTTGCAAAGAAAGGCACTCACTTATACAACTATAGCAAACTGACTTCTATATACATTCATATCCATGCACAAAAGCTCTAATTCTTAATGACAAGGGAGTCTTTTGCAGCAAGTGGCCACATGAATTGATCCACGAACCCCTATGAGTTGAAGATGCGATTACCCAATGAAACCACCAATAAAATAGAGCATGATAGAAGGGATGGATGATAGATGCGAGAGAGATCGAAAGGAAGGATGGCTCTTCAAGAGGATCAATGGAAGGACACAGCTTAATGTGGAGCTAAGTACTTTACAAGTTGATGTTTTCATTTCAATATTTGCTTTGCTCTATGCTTTCATATAGAATGCATTGTTATTATCATTGAAGTAGGGAAGGAATCAAACAAAGTACTTCAATATTGCATTTCAATATTTGCTTTGCTCTATGCTTTCATATAGAATGCATTGGTATTATCATTGCTATTAATGAAAACAAAATTGGACAGCATCAAAGTATGGAAACACTTATCACGCATAAACATGCACTTTGAAGTTTTCACTTTGAATTCTATCCCAAGGAGTGATGGAAATCAAAGGTTGAAGCTTAACATCAATTGGACTTTGACGTTCAATAGGAGGATGTTAGATGCAACTTGCTAAGCAATCATGGAAAGTTGAAAGAACTCTTTCAGAGAGTAAAGTTTGGTTTCATTTAAACTAAGTAAAGCTTCAAGAGGAAACATCATTAATGGATCTTTAGGAAATGAGAAAATTCCTAAAGAAATGAATTGAACTGTGAACTTTTCATTTATGAATATAAAGTTTCAAGATATGGATCTCCAATCCATGAACTTTTCCTAAACAAGCTATAAAGTTCAAAGTTATGTGTTCATAGTAGCATTACTATTGGATCAATTGTCAATAGGTGCTTGGACTTTAAACATAATTTTGATTGCCAAAATATGTTTAAAGTACTCTACTAACATCTAAAGATTGACCAATAATAATAAATATTGTATCAAACTCATGAATAGGAAACAATATCACATAAATGAAAGTTCAAGACAAACTTTCATAGTGGAATGGGAAACCATATCCTAAAGGTGATATTGATTCTCTAGTTTGATACTCAGGAAATGAACATAACTAAATCAGTAAAGTCTTTTGATATTGTTTGAAACAATTTCTTTCAAATATCCTTTCGACATTGCAAAAGATTCCAAGATGAATCATGTGCATAAGTTACTAGATTCCCTAGAATGAATCTCAAGACCTTGAAGAATAACATTCTCCCAAGTAGTGAGAATGAAATTCTTCATACTCTTTAAATAATAAGTAGTTCCCTAGATGTCCTAAACCACCAAAAGTGGTACTTAAAGTCCAAATAGTTGATATCACCTTGAAGTTTTTCAAAGATTCTTAACTTTAGAATCTGAAAGGCATTAGTATATGCTTGGACTTGAGTAGGGAAAAGATCTCTAAAATCCTTCAGGTAAGCAAAGAAGCTTTTGATAGTTCAAAGAGATCTTGAAGATCAAGACCAAATTTTATTTTATTGCATGATCAACAAGACGATCAATCTTGGCCATGGTTATCCAAGAATTTGCGATTGGAACCACTTTGATGTTTGCCCAAGTATTGGCAATCGAAATACTAAACTGTTCCAAGTCTGAACATAATAAAAATTCCAAGTATGTAGTCTGCAACCGTGTCGATGGTAATTAAGTCTATGGAAGGTAAAATATAAAGTCTACCTATCCTTAAAGGGATTTCAGTGAAATTCAAAAGCATGAGCGGATGCTTAGACTTAGGTAGTACAAAGATTCTTGAAAAATCCTCGAGTTCGCTACTTAAAAGCTTTTGTTAAAAAGGAATCTAAAGACAAGTAGTAAACCACCTTTGTCGCTACAAATTGGTCTAGTATAACGAATTGGACTTGAATTAAGAAAATTCAAGTACTTGGAATTCTAAGTGGTTTTCGTTTGAAAATATGAGCAAAGAAGAAATATTCTATCAGTTTTCTTTTTGAAAACCCTAGATAAGAAGGATGAATGTTCGATCAAAAGGTTTTCAAGTTCCGAAAGGAAAACACAAGATCGTGAAACGATCGTGTGAAGGGATTAAAACCTAGAAATTTTAGTTAGAGGTAATGCTTGAAACTTCAAGAATCTTTTAAAGAATTGAAGCAAGAAGGTACTCTATTAAGAGATGCTTAGACTTTAGGATAGGTTTCACCCACACATTCATGTGAATATAAAATAGGGTGGTATGGGACACCAGATTTTACACTCATATTGATGTAGGAAATATGGTATGGGACATCGGACTATGGGATGATAATTATCTTTTAGTCCTATAATAAATCTTGAAGTTAGATATGATCCTCAAGGGAATTAAAGACTTCAAAGGAGAAGTTTGAATTCAAGGAGGATAAAAGTATTATCTCAAGATACTTCAAGATCAAGAAGATACGAAGTTGGTAACTTCCAAGATCTTCTTTTTCAAAAAGACAATGACGTGTTCTTATTTGAATCATCAAACACTTTAAGATAAAGTGTTGTTGATTCAGTCTGAAAAAGCAAGACTTTGACATTGAAATGATCCTTTCAACTAAGGAATAGATTGACTAATTCAAGCACCAAGTTCCCAGTGTAACTCGTTAAATTCAATCCTTTGACTCAAAGAAATGCAAAAGAATTGCATTCCCAATAAGGAGTCATAAAGATTGAATTAAGGCATGAACTTAGTCTCAAGTGAAGCATTGTTTGAGTAAAAGATCATCAATAGAACTTCAGTGTGTCGACACACTGATGTTGGATACCGCACAAGTATCTTGTGGTTGGATGATGTTTAGATTTACTCTATGTATCTTTTTGAGAATCTAGTTTGTTTCTCTTAAAGATAGTAAAAATTGCTTCTATACCTTGTTGAAACAGATCGTTAAGAAGTTAAAACTCTTGGGTCATCAAGTACTTGACTCATAGCAAGTTTATATCTTAGAAGTTGAATTAGTTATACAAAGTTTCAATTCTTTCCTTATGATTTCCAAATCTTTTGGAATTGACTCAGATATGGTATTTGATTCCTTTCGCAAAAGTCCAGAGTTAGCCGATTGGAGCTAAATAACTAAACTAAACATCCTAGATAGATGTTCTGTATAAGAACTTCTTCAACCTTCAAAAGATGACAAGTCCAAGATTGACTTATTCATTTGGGTTTGCTTCCAATTACTAGCATAAATCTCATGAATTTCTAGAGTTAAGTACATTCTAGAATAAATAAGTTGGGAATTGCTCATAAGGTTGACAATTCCCAAGAACTTTTAGCTAATGTCTTTGAGAAAAGTATCCTAAGTTGGATGATTTTCATTTTGAATTTGACTTGGTCATGATATAGTAAGGTTGATCGAGAGTAAATGGAAAACCTTCTCCTATAGTTTACATAAGATTTTCAAGCTTATTAGGAAAAATTAGTCCTCCAATCGGGTGTAAAAATCTAGTAATTGTTGGATGAAAGTAAACCATTATACAAACGTCCAAGTAATTAGATGTTTGGATCAGCCAAACTACAAGTTTTCCAAAAAAAATTCATATGAATCAAGAGTTCTCAAAGTCTTGATTGGGATAATAATCCCACCTTAATTACTGAGTCCATGCCTAGAAATGGACTAGTAATTGGATTCCATCCATTTCATATGTTTGTGCCTAGATTGCACATCGAGACACAATGAAGTGGCTAATGATATTTTTAGATCTACCCTTATAATTCATTCACTACTTTGTACTTTGACTAGTTTATCAATGTGCAAAGCTAGAAAGTGTTGTGCATCATTTGGGCAGGGATCCCACCACAGAGAGACATGTTCTTCTAGTTTTAGAACATGACCATGTTCTTCCAGTTAAGAACATGAGGCTCGGGGGTTGCCTATGGTTACTATATATAGCTTTATTTTCAAGGAAGAAAATCTTTCCCAAGGGGGGAAGAATGTAATAAAGTAAGTCTATGATCTAGGGGTTCAATCGGTTCAGACAGATCTGAAATTGGACACCGTTTGGTCACTTGTGTGTATGGACAAAGATCTGGAGACTAGACTTAAGTATAAGTTCATGTTTTCTCTTAAACAAGTAAAAGACTTAGCCTAGTGGTTAAGTCTCAAGGATGTGAAGGAAGAGGTCTTGGGTTCAAACCCCATGGGCAGCATGGGGAAAGAGTTTTTCCCAAGGAACTTAGAGCCTTCTAACTCAAGTTAAGGTAAGTTAACATGAGTCTAGTGGACTTAACTCGAGAGGCAAGTACACCAAACACAAGTGGAATCCAATGGAAGGTACTAAAGTAGTGGTTGAGATCACTCCAACCACTAGTAGACTCTAGTGGAAGATATGGAAGGAGTAGAGGAGATTGCACATGCACTTGTGGATTCTAGTTACATTTGTGGTCCTCATCCATTTGAGTAGCTATATATACAGGCATAAGGTTGGGAGGAGAGTCATCTCTCTAGCATGTGGTGGTCATAATCCTTAGTTTCTTACATTTCCATTTTAAGTAACCAACCTGAGTACTCCTCAATCCAATTTGGCTATGGATGAAGGAAATCCATCTCCTATGTTGATTTATTGTTGCTAGGATACCACTGTGAGAAGATGAATAGATGGGTTCCAAAGATGAGCTGGTGTTGCACAAAAGATACTCTACACCTACCAAGTTACCTCCATGGATGCTTAATAGATAGCTTTAGCTTCAGAATAATGCATTTGGAACCACCAAGTCCTTTGGAACATCATTCCCAAATGTTTGCATCAAAATAGATAACTTGCATATGCAAGAAATGAAGAAACCTTCTATTTTGGGAATAAAAGTTCTCAGTATTACACTTAGAGCTCACAACTGGTATGAATTGACTTGTGAGCATTTGTACATATCAAATTGGAGTGTCGAACTAACTAAAACAATTTATTTCATCAATTTTTATGCGCCATACATTGAGAAATGAATATAACAAGTTAGGGGGGTCATCCTAACTTTTTAGGGTCTAGAAGGTATGCAAACATAGTCACCTTCTATGCTTCATATCTCCCGATCCCCTAAATCAAACTTGATAAAAAGTGGTATTCAATATTAGACACTTCAATCTAACTATCCCAAGTTAAAGTATAGCAAATGAGTTAGTACACATAGAGAAGTTACTTTCACAAGATCACTATAATGATGAAGATGCAACAGAGAACAATAGACAAAGATGTACTTGAAGAGATGTATCAAAATGTATATGATAATGAACGTATGATACAAGGGAAGTGTAGTGGACTACTCATACATGAAGTGATCTCAATGTGTGCTAACTTATGTAGCTCAATGACTCTCAAAATGGCTCTCCTACCCCACGACTAAAAACATGTCTATTTATACTCATAGCTTTAGTTTGAATTTTGAATTTTCCCTCACCTTAAAGTGATCCTAGACTTTAGGGATGGTTTGAATTGATTCTTCCTACTACATGAGTCATGGGTTTAGCTCCCTAACTTCACAAGATTCCTTATTCTCATGGCTTTTACATTTATCCAAAGTAAATACAACCAAATTGAGTAGCTAGTGTTCATATGTGGTTCTTCATGTGAGGCCGCGTGAGACAATGTGTAGTCCTTGATAATTAACCAAGCACTTAGGCTTGCTAATTGCACCAACATTTACATGCTCACAAATTTTTAGTCAAAACCAAAAATTGTTTGAAGCACATAAACACTTCAGACTTTTCTTTCAATGGATATACCCATGCATGATTGGAAAAATCATCAATGAAAGTCACGAAGAAAAGGTAGTTCTTAAAGGAAGGTGTCTACATAGGACTGCAAACATCACTATGAACAAGATGCAATTTGTGAGTGGCTCATATTGTACCCTCATTGGGAAGGAGGAATGCTGCATTTTGCCCAAAATATAGCCTTCACAGACATGTTTACCATGTGCCTTGAGGTTGGACAGAGAGGACACCATTTTAGATTTCTGTAGGCATAGCAAACTAGCAAAATTGAGATGACCAAAGCATGCATGCCAAAGCTTTGCATCTGACATAGCCTGAGAATGTTGAACTACACATGCTAAATCATGCACAGATGCTGCCATAACAGATCATGAACTTTATAGATCATGAACTATACATCTAACATCAATAAATTTCACACCAAGATGATCTTTGCTAGTGGTAAAACTAATAACAAATTTTTCTTGATCCTGGGCACGAATAAAGCATCCAACAATATAAAAGAACTATCATCAGCATGTGACAGTATTCACTATAGGGATAGGCTCAAGTGAAGTGAAGAAACTTGCTCTGAGGTAATATGTTTGGTTGCCCCACTATAAAAGTACCAAACATTTAAGTCTATTGCAGATATAGACTATTCATGAGAAGATGGGTCATAACTGCTGCCAATAGTAAATACCCATTCTTCATTCTGCACAAGATTAGCAGAATCAGTTTTGGGTGTAGAGGCCTCTGCAAAAACCATTCTAGCCTCTTTCTTTTTTGCCTCTTTTGCAGCCAATTTTTGACAACTCTTTATGACATGATCATTTCCTTCACATTATTTGTAAAAAAAATTCTATTTTTCTATTTTCTTCTCTTCTTTGTCATCGTTCTTTGATTGTGCAGAATTAGCAATTTTTTGCTTACTAGTAGATGAACTTCATTTACCTTTTCCCTTCTGACTAGCCAAGAAAGCTTGATTTGAAACACATATAATGGACTTGTTTTGCCTAGACATAGAACATAGACTAACTCCTTAAACGTTAAGACATTTGGATTGCCTTTCATCATCAATCAAAGAGTAGAAGCTCTTATATGAATCTAGAATACTGTTCAAAACAGTCTGCACAAGTGAGCTTTTTGGCAAGATTTCATCAGAAATCAACCACTCCTTCAAATCTTTGATCTTTGTCAAAACACTATCCATGGAATGTCCTTCATTCATGTGCTCACTCTCAAACTATCTTTGATGGTAAGCAACACGAACCTCATTACTTTCTTGGTATAAAGTGGTAAGTGTATCTCAAGCATCCTTGGCTATTTTCCAAGAGCAAATGTGAGGAATAATGGCATGTTTGATAGACAAGGCTATCAAAGCATGTGCCTGAGCATTTCTACCATCCCAATGAAGTTGCTCTATAGTAGGTGTAATAGGAACCTCAACACAAATAGGAACCTGAAGATCATCCTCTTCAACACCATCCACATCACCTTCAATAATTGTATTTGCACGTGTAGTGGGCATTTTTCAACACCGTGCACAATATTCCACAGTCCTTTTGCAAAAAATACATGACGCATCATATATTCCCATAATGGATAATTGGTACCATCCAACTTATCCTCAATGGACAACATACAAAATATATCACTACTTTTAACCATGGCCACTTACTAAAATACCTTGATGCAAAAAAATGATTGTATCTCAAAAATTTGAACATAACTACCTTGTCGAGTTCTGCTAAACTTGTAGCATACTACGAGCTGCTTGTACTGACGAACCGAAACCTTTATATATGTTCGACACAAAAAGATGAAATTGCTTGCAAAGGCACAATGATAGTGTGTTTGGAGGCCGAAATGAGCTCAGATCATGATTGATGCCAAACAATAAAGCTGTTTTGAACTACTAACCACCTTGAGTATGCTCACCAATTTTCATGAGATTTTGAGACTTTGATTGGAGGGGTATCGACGACACTCTAGATGAAGTAGCAACCTACTATGATACCAATTTTTGGAGTTTGAGGTTTGCAGAAGCACACAAAGAGCACAATGAAGAAGAAGAAGTTTGGAGCACAACACACAATATAGAATGCATTACCAAATGAATGTACAAAGATAAGTAATCCATTAGGGTAATAGGCGTATATACTCATTTACTCATAGATATAAGTCTAAGTAGGGATCTACCTCTAGAGGAAGCAAATCTAGATTTCTTCTAGAGGAATATTCTAGATTGCAAAATTCAAAGTGGCAATTGTTACAAATCCACTTATATACATTGTGGATCCTAATCAACACTTTGTGGTTGAGATTGATGTAAATGATTGCCTTCTAGAGTGGTTCCAACCCAAGATGGTCAACCAATTGCGTTTGAGAACAAAATGTTAGAGCTAGCTCAAAGAAATTAATCCATCTATGATAAAGATTAGCATTAAATTATCCATGCTTTAGGGGATTTGGATCATTAATCATATGTTTCCAAAGTTACAATCATGACTGATCAAGAGTGCATTAAGTGGTTTTACAATCCAATGAACCTTAAAAGTCACAAGGTCCATTATCTATATATCCTTCAAGAATTTGTTTATAAGCTTAGTGTTGGAGAAGAAACTCACAAAAACATATCTAAATGAAGACAATGATGAGAAGACGGAAGGATTTGTGAAGGAAGGAAGCATGAAGAGGAAGGAGATGCTGAAGGATGCACATGAATCAATATGGATCTAAAGGGGGCCAAAAAATCCCAAAGTATACCCCAATAACCCAAGGCGTCATAAGCCCTATATCACATAGAGGAGCTCATTTTTTTCTCGTGAAGTCATAGAGAGCTCAGATGATAAATATCATGAAACCTTCTTGAGGCCCATGCAAACAATATACTACATATCTTGGCTTGCAAATTGAGTTGTTAGGCCTTTGATGTACAAGTCTATGATGTTAGTTTTTGCAAAACAAAACAAGGTTAGGAGAAACAATATCACCCAAATATTGTGAGGGTCATAGGGGGTGTTTTAAGCATTACTTGGGGGATACAGGCTCATGTAAAGGAAGGGAAGAGTGTAGGGAACAATCTTGATAGTTTTGAGCTCCAAAAAAGTATTTGTTAAACGCAAGTTTTGTGATACGTCTTTGAGTTTGGTATCATGATTTCATACTCTCGAGTATCATCAATACATAGCTGATATTTTCAATATCAATCAGATATCATGATATTGTTAATATCAACAACACTGATTGGAGCATGAAAATATTGTTAATATCATCGATACTAACAACATCATGATACTTCCCATATCTTTGATACTAACGATATTATGTTGTTTGCCTATATCATTGATATTGATGATATCTTGATATTGCCTATATCACCAACACTGACAGTATCATGATATTGTCCATATCATCGATATTGATGGTATCGTGATATTGATGATATTGTTAATATTGATCTAGCATCATGATATCTGGTTGGTATTTCCCAGAAGAAAAATGATACTTGTATTCTAGAACAATTAGGCTTGGAAATTTTTGGATTCATGGGTTAAGAAAGAATTGAGTCTTCCAAAAACAATTCATTGGTAAGAGGAATTAACCATTTGGGAAATAGTCATAAAAGAAAGCAATGAGGGAATCAGGCAATGAATGAACCTACCATCACAAAGCGTTCTAGGTAACAACCGGAGTGTAATTTTGTCGATAAAGAACACCATTAGTAGGAGCCTAAGATTAATTCGCTCAAAGTATGGAAGCTCCCAATTTAAGTATGGAAACTATTGAGAGAGAATACAAGACCTCCATGTAATATGTATCCAATAACCTATAAGGTGTACTAGTATATGTGGATGGACTTAACAAATCAATGGTGAAGTCAAAAGACTCAAAACCAACTAAAACCATCCACATACCATCTGTCAAATTTAAAATGAGTCTATAGATGGCCAATAAAGGAAGTTTGTATATGGTCACATATCAACTAGAGAGCACTAATGACATGGGAATCATCAAGGATACCGTAACTCAACAAGCCTCAATGGAGGAGAAATAGTAACAACATGAAGGGGAAAGTTACTAGTAACTAATATCTTAAGAGGAGATTGCATTCCTCAAGATGATGATTTGATGGAGATATACCTGGCAAAGGGAACTAATGGGGTGATGTAGATAACCACTCATATATTGGGAATGAGTGCAAAACCACCTACCATATATGAAATGCAAGATCCAAAGTATCCTACAATGATAACTTGGATCAATCCAAGCAGAGATGGTGAGACCTATAGGAGACAGAGAGATTAAAGTTTAAGTATACGGGATTGCCGGTGTTTCCACTTAGGAAACAAGCATCCTTGTTAGGCCAAATGGATGGGAATCATGGATATAATCAGAACCCTAACTTTGGATAACTCAATTGGAACAATGTCTAGTATAGGCCTCAAGTGGAGTTCAGCATTCCAACCACAATGGATATGTATGAATCAACCCTAAGGGGAGCACCAAAGATACATCCATTCCCTCCAAGATAGCTTGGAGGAAAAGGCCAAGTGATGTGCATTAATGTTTAGATTATATCTTGACCTCTTGAAATGCATAGAGTATTTAGACCCTCATAGGTAGCAAAGTGCATGAAGAACCATTATGATGGATGTGGTGATCCCTATGATCACATGGTCAAGTTCAAATGTCTTGAGGGCAAAATAAGTAGAAGAATTATTTGCTCAATACAAAGCCTTTGGATTGACATTGGTAAGAACTACCTTGGTTTGGTTTCAGCCACTAAACATGAATGGATTTACCATAGTTGATCAACTATTTAATGAGTTCATAGTCGAATTTGCAAAAAGAGGAGTCAAGAATAACACTTTCACTTTTATATATAGCTTTAAACAGTAAGTCATGAGGCAATGAGACTTGTAGCAAGGATATTCAAGCAATATGTGGACAAATGTCTACAAGTTGAATGACCTACTCAACCAAAAATGATCTCATTATTTTTGGATGGGTTAACAAATGGAGGATTGGGAACCTTAGTATATGTGAAGAGACTAGAGTCTTGGGATGCTTGTTTGAAGGAATGCATTGATATATAAGACAACCTAACCCATGATTTAAAGATTCCTCAACCACTAGCTAGGTTTTAAGATTCCTCTAGTATTGCCTCTTCTCACACTTCATTGGTGGAGGAGGTAGCGGAGTTAGCAACAAAAAAAAATTGGAGTCCAAAATCAATCGGCCCCAAAGCAATATCCTAATAAATGATTAGCGTACCTATGCTACAAAGATGTTTACAATCTTAAGGAGACCACCAGAACCATGCTTGTATCAAGGGAGGGCCATCTCCTAGGCAGTAGTACTCATTTGGGAGACAACAAATGCAAGAAACAACATATTATTTTCATATAGAGCTAAAATACACCAGTCATACTACTAAAAATTATCCTCATAATAGACAACAGACGAGACAAGCTCAATGATATCCATATAGACCTTACATCTATCATCCAAGATGTCTTACAAGAGAGGCGTATAAACATCCTCAATACTGTTGGAGTTTGAGGTCTCCAGATGCACACAAATAGCACAAGGAAGAAGAAGAAGCTTGGAGGACAATATACAATACTAGATGTATTACCAGTAGAATGTACAAAGATGAGTAACCCGTTAGGGCTATAGGCGTATATACAAGTCGAGGGAAAAAAACCTCCTAAAGAGGGAAAAAAGTGCCTCGGTGGACCTAGTGTGTTCACACACATCAGTACTTAAATATATCAACAAATCCCCCCTAGGAATCATGCGGTGAACAAGGAGCTTGCACTCATGTATAAGGAAGTGCCAAGCTATGTGGAATCAATCTACAAAAGGAAGTAAGCCTAAAGCTTTGCGAAAAGCTTCAAACTTCTCCCTAGGTAGAGCCTTTGTGAAAAGGTCTGCAATGTTCTCCTGCGTGGGCACATATGCCAAACTGATCTCTCCAACCGAGAACCTCTCCTTGACATAATGATAATGCACCTCAATGTGCTTAGTGTGAGCATGGAACACAGGGTTCCTCGCAATTGCCAATGCACTCTGATTATTAGTGAAGATGGTGGTGGCAGAAGACTGACCAACACCAAAATCAGCCATAAGGCATATGAGCCACAACACTCAACAATCACACTGAAATCTACCCTATACTCAACCTCACAATTGGAAGTGGCCACAATAGGCTGCTTCTTGCTCAACCAAGATGTGCATGAGGTGCCAAGCATGAACCAAAAACCACTGGTGGACACCCGAGTGTCATAGCAACCAGCCCAGTTGGAATCTGAAAAAGCATGTAAATCTAGCGGTAGTGATCCCCCCTTGGGATAAAACTATCCAAGTAGCCGGGTACCACTCAAGTAGTGAAAGATGCGCTTAACCACCTACCAATGCTTGACACTTAGGGATTGCATAAACCTGCCCACCCGTGACATAGCAAATTGAATATCTAGCCAAGTAACGCATAAGTAAATCAAGCATCCAATAACATGCTGATAGAGAACAACATCAAATGCATCTCCAACACCATGAAGACTCAATCGTGAACTTGTCTCCATAGAAGTGACAATAGTTTTATAGTCTTCGAGGCCAAAACACTGCAATAATGTGTCAATACATTTTGTTTGACACAAAGCGATTCCACCATCAAGTTGCATAAACTGAATGCCCAAATAATGATGCAAATGCCCCAAATCAGACATCTCAAATGAGGCATGCAAATGAACAATATGCTTGTCATGAGGACCAGTGAGTAGCATGTCATCAACATACACAACAATGATGAGAGGCACATCATTAGCACGCTTAACATATAAGGTGCTTTCAATTGGAATGTTCTCAAAACCATGTGCAATCAGATAGGCATGTATCTTTTCATACCAAGCACATGGTGCTTGCTTTAAACCATATAATGCCCTCTTTAACTTGCACACTTGGTTTTCATGCCCTTTTTGCACAAAGCCACGAGGTTGAAAAACATACACTTCTTCATGCAAGCCACCATTGAGAAATGTAGTTTTAATGTCCAACTGATGTAATTTCCAACCATGATGAGCTGCAAGTGCATAGATGCTACGAACAGTAGTCATTTGGCATGTAGGTGCAAAGGTCTCATCAAAATCAATGCCTCTTTCCTGTGCATAACCCTTTGCAACAAGCCTAACCTTAAACCTGTCAAATATTCCATTAGGTTTATGCTTTAACTTGTATACCCAGTTAGTGCCAATGGCCTTCTTGCCAAGAGGAAAGTCACATAAAGGCCAGGTACCATTTTTCATGATAGCATCATATTCAGATTGCATTGCAGCCATCCAATGTTCAGATTTTTGTGCTTCATCAAACAAAATAGGCTCATTCTCATCACAAAGTCTAGAGGCAGCCATAGCATAGCAAACTCATGCAAAAGAGGCACTATGAGAGCCTGAACGAGTATGCTATGATAGAGTTGCATCTAATTTGTTGTCACGCAAAGTCTACACTAGCAATTTTCGTGAAGAGAGATGGTGGATGCAATCCAAAGATGAGTAGGTGCTGCTACAACCAGCTTCACACCAGCCAACTGAGACTTCAGAGTTGATTAGTAGACCTTTGAGCTTCCTAAATCCACCAAAATATCAGCCAAGTACTTTGGAACATGTATCCCAAAAGTTTAAGTCAAGACAGACTAGTTGCAAGATGACTAGCTCCCAAAACTTGCTATTTTTGGACATACACCTGTTGGAAAAGTTGAACAGTGCTCTCAACCTGGTAGGAATGAGACAACTTCCTTTTGGGCATAGCAAATAGACTTAGCAAGCTTCCCAATCCAAGTTAAAACACTTCAAATGATGGACTGAGCACTGAGAACAAGATTCATCAATTTCTGGAACATGCCCACCATTCTCGGGGCTCTGCAGAGATAGACCAGTGAGCAGTAAAATGCACATATCTCCAAAACCTTTATATCCAATGAGAATGAAAATTGATATGCAGAAACTAGACAGTAAGAGCTATCCAACACATGTTAAACCACTGAAAAATGTTGCGTATAACTCGAGATAGGACCTTCTGAAGTTACTGCTCTGAGTGAGTATAACAGAGAACAAAATAGAGAAGTAGATGATGATAAATGTATAGATTCACATATAATTACAACCACATTGGCAATGAATATTTGCACAATGGGAGTAGAATGATAGAGCTATGGAGTAAGCTCTTCAATCTCTACAAAATGACACGAAGTGGTCACGTACAAGGCTTGCTAATCGCCTCTTCCTTCTTGCTCTTTTTATAGCTATTCTTGGAGGGAGTTTTGAATTCGAATTCAAATGGCTCCACCTAAAAGTGATCCCCAAAGTTAGGAGATATTCCCTCAGCTCAAAAATTTGTGGTTTTAGGTAGTTAGAGCCATGAGTTTGCTTTTACATCATGGATGAGATAAGCCATCTTTTTCCTTTTTCCTTTTTTCAATTACAAGAGACAAAATGTACTCTTTTACAAGAGGTGTTCACATGACTACACATGTGACTTACAAATGATCATAATATCAAGCATATCAAGCATGTAGGCTTGGGTAAAATGCATCAACAACTCCCCCTCAAGCCTAACATGCTTGGCCTCCAAATAAGTCTTCAATTGTCCTTGATTTCCTGCAAGCCAATCATGAACTTGAATCTACTTAACTTTGTACCATCAAGAGCTTTAATCAACATGTCTGCACATTGCATATCTGTAGAGACATAGGATAGTTCAATATCCTTGCTCATTAGCTTCTCCCTTACATAATGGTAGTGGACTTCAATATGCTTGGTTCTAGCATGGTATACCGGATTAGCTGCTAGATGTAGTGAGCTTGTGTTGTCACCAAAAAATGTGAGGTGTTGAAGAATGAAGTCCAAGATCTGTGTACAAAGACTTTAACCACATGATTTCTTGAGTTGCATTAGCCAAACCTCTATATTCGGCTTCGGTAGAAGATAATGCCACGGTTGGTTGCTTCTTCGATGACCAAGAAATGATTTTTGAACCTGCAAATGATATATACTCGGATGTGCTTCTTCTATCATCTTTAGATCCGGCCCAATCTGCATCTGAGTAGACCTTTAGCTCAATATCTGAAGTATATGAATAAAACAAACCTTCATTCATGGTCCCCTTTAGGTACTTGAGGACTCTCTTGGCCGCTTCCATATGTGGTCTTCTCGGCTTATGCATAAGCTGACTCAATATGCTAACACTATAGCATATATCCACCCTTGTGAGTGTTGCATAGTTCAAACTTCCAACCAAGCTTTGATAGCTTGTGATGTCTTCAATTGGCTCTCCTTCATAAGCACTAAGCTTATGATTTTGCTCCATAGGTGTACCTGCACACTTGGTATTTTCCATCTTGAACTTGACGAGCATGTCATGGACATACTTCCTTTGTGTGATGTATATACCTGAATCTGTGTAGATCAACTCCAATCTAAGAAAATAACTGAGTGGTCTGAGGTCACTTATTTTGAACTCCTCCTTCATTTGAGTCTTTACCTGTTTGATTCCTTCAAGATCATTGCCTGTGATAATAATATCATCAACATACACACATAAATAGATCACTTCATATCCATTCCTTTTTATGAACAAAGAGGTATCCGCCTTGCTAGCTTTGAATCCTTGGTCCTACAAATAAGTCACCAATCTGGAATTCCAAGGTCTTGGAGCTTGCTTCAATCCATACAAAGCTTTCTTTAGTTTGCATACATATTTAGGACGATGTGCATCCTCATATCCAGGAGGTTGTGCCATATACACTTCCTCAGAAATCCATCCATTCAAGAAAGCATTCTTTACGTCAAGTTGATAGAGATTCCAATTTCTAGATGCAGCAAGACTAATGAGAACCCTAATTGTAGGCATTTTTGCAATAGGAGAGAAAGTCTCCTCATAATCAATACCATGGGTTTGAGCAAACCCTTTAGCAACTAACCTTGCTTTGTGTCTATTTATACTTCCATCTGGATTCCTCTTGATTTTGTATATCCATCGAGATCCAATTACCTTCATAGATGGCTTGTTAGGTACAAGCTCCCAAGTGTCATTTTCCTTCAGGGCTTCCATTTCTTCATCCATTGCATCTCTCCAAGCTTTCTTGCTTTGTGCTTCTTCGAATGTGGTAGGTTCTTCATTGGTTGAATCCTTTGCAATGTAGATTGAGTGCTTGGTGACCAAAGAAGTATCATAACCAAACCTCTCAGGTTTCTTCTTCTCCCTTGAAGACCTTCTAAGTGGTTGATGTGAGCTCTCCGGTCCATATGTAGCATCCTGCATCTTTGCTTTACCTTTGTTCTTCCATAGCTTTAGTCTTTCCAAGTCTTCTAGGTCAATCTACGAATCACTTTCTTCAATCTGCTTTGGCTCCTTTGGTTGAAGTGATGGAAAATCTTCATCCAAGTCATATGGCAGCTTCACTTTCCTATCATCATCAAACCATGATTTGTTTTCATAAAAAATTACATCTCTACTCACAGAAAATCCTTTATTGGTTGGATTGTACAATCTATATCCTTTTTGGTTTTGATCATAACCAATGAATACACACTTCTCTGCCTTGGGATCCAATTTTCCTCTTACTTGAGAAGGAATGTGAGCATAGGCTACACATCCAAAGATTTTACAATGCTCTAGACTAGGTCTTCTTCCATTCCACACTTCATATGGAGTTGTTCCATCTAGTGACTTCGATGGAAGTCTATTTATGAGATATGTGGCTGTAGACACAGCCTCTGCCCATAGATAGTTTGACAATCCCTTTTTGTTGAGCATGGACCTTGCAGCTTCGACAATAGCTCTGTTCCTCCTCTCTGCTACACCATTGAGTTCGGGTGTATACCTTGTAGTGACTTCCCTTTTAATGCCTCTTTCATGCAAGAAGGCATCAAATTCAGAAGAGAAGTATTCTCCTCCACCATCTGATCTGAGTCTTTTCCAAGTCCTACGTGTTTGGTTTTCAACAAGAGCAATATACTTTTTAAAGCAATTAAACACTTCATCCTTGTGCTTCATGAAAAACAGAATGGTCCACCTGCTACAATCATCTATGAAAGACACATAATATCTTGAGCCTGATATAGATGGCTCCTTACTTGGACCCCACACATTCGTGTGCACTAGATCCAAAGGATTTTGATACATATCCTTTCTTATTGAAAGGTTGTCTATGAGCCTTGCCAAGTTGACAAGCTTCACACTTATAAATCATGTGTTGCCTTGTGATATTAGGCAAACCAAGTACACTTTGGTCCCTGCAAATTTGTTTGAGTGTCCTCTCACCAATGTGAGCAAGCCTTTTGTGCCATATCTCCAACTCTGTAAGAGTTTGAGATCCATAGATAAACAAAGCTATGTTCTTTGTATCTTCCACTTCAAAAGTGAAAAGCCTTCCTGTCTTTTCTCCTTTGGCAATCCTTTGAAAGCCTTGCCTTGGGTCTTCAACATATGCTCCAAATCGGTTGAATCTAACCTGCAATCCTTTTTCAACAATCTGTCCAACACTTATTAAATTTTTGGTAATTGTAGGGACATACAAGACTTTGCTTAAGAGATTCATATTCCCATCTGATGTCTTTAGATTACCTATCTTCTCCACTGAGTGCTTTGTGTCATCTCCTGTCTGCACTTCATGCTTGTTATGAGGATCTTCCAAATCAGAAAGTAAAGCCACATTTCCTGCTACATGGTTTGAGCATCCCGAATCAATGTAAAATATCATCATCCTTACCATTCTTCACTGATAGATTCATAATCAATAATGAATCTTCTTGACTTTGGTCCTCTGCATAGTTATTGTAGTCTCTTCTTCCTCTATGGCCACTTTGATAGTTGTTGTTGTTGTAATTGTTGTTGTAGTAGTTGTTGTTGTTGTAGCCTCCATTGTATCTGCCTCTATTTGATCCATAGCCACCTCTATTGGATCCTCTTCCTCTTGAGTTCCTTGGATTCCTGAAACATTCTTCAGTAGTATGGTTAGATAAGCCACATATGTTGCAAGGTTGAGATGATTGGAATCTCCCCTTGCCTTGCTTTCCACCTCTGCCTCTTCCTCTAGCTCTTCCTCTACCTGCAAAGTTTGCTTGGAAAGAGCTACCTTCATCTTCATTCTTCCTATCTTTGACTTGTCCTTGCCCTTAGCTTTATCAGAATATAAGGAAAAAGTTTGATTACCTCTTGAGGACTCACCACCTTTGCTAATCTTTGCTTCATGAGTGAAGAGTTGGCCCATGAGTGCATTGAGGTCGGGTACATGCATATCCATGTATAAATCCATGGCTGTTGTGAATGACTCCCACTTGTCGTCTGCTTTGATTCCATTCATGATTTGTCTAATGATTTGCTCCTCTTCAATTACCTCTCCAATGCTTCCAAGTTGGTCAGAAATCTCCTTCATCTTTGTGACATAATCAGTCACATTTTGCTTCGGGCTTTTCTTCATTGTTGTGAACTCCATCCACAATTGGTTCTTCCTTGCTCGAGTGTTGGAAGAGAAGAAAGAAGCAAGTGCATTCCAGGTCTCTCTAGATGTCTTACATCCCTTGACATGAGGTAAAAGAAAATCAGAGATTGAGTTTAGAATATAGGACCTTGCAAGTGCATCCTTCGAACACCAATTTGAAAGTCCTTCCACTTCTTCATGTGATGGTTGCCCTTTGTTCCTCATGGTTGGCATTGCTTCATCTCCGGATATGAATCCATATAGATTCCTCCCTTGAAGGTAAGCCTCCATCCTTAGAGACCGTGCCGGGTAGTTGTTTCGATCCAATTTGTCAATTATTGATGGAAATCCATCT
The DNA here is from genome assembly GCA_020310875.1 of Ceratopteris richardii. NCBI lineage: Eukaryota > Viridiplantae > Streptophyta > Polypodiopsida > Polypodiales > Pteridaceae > Ceratopteris > Ceratopteris richardii. The sequence continues at coordinate 175,459,696 of CM035412.1, forward strand.
CCCATGTTGCTTGACTATGCTCTGATACCGCTGTGAAGAGAGATGGTGGATGCAATCCAAAGATGAGTAGGTGCTGCTACAACTAGCTTCACACTAGCCAAATGAGACTTCAGAGTTGATTAGTAGACCCTTTGAGCTTCCTAAATCCACCAAAATATCAGCCAAGTACTTTAGAACATGTATCCCAAAAGTTTAAGTCAAGACAGACTAGTTGCAAGATGACTAGCTCCCAAAACTTGCTATTTTTGGACATACACCTGCTGGAAAAATTGAAAAGTGCTCTCAACCTGGTAGGAATTAGAAAAATTCCTTTTGGGAATAGCAAATAGACTTAGCAAGCTTCCCAATCCAAGTTAAAACACTTCAAATGATGGACTGAGCACTGAGAAGAAGATTCATCAATTTTTGGAACATGCCCACCATTCTCGGGGCTCTGCAGAGATAGACCAGTGAGCAGTAAAATGCAGATATCTCCAAAACTATAAATCCAATGACCATGAAAATTGATATGCAGGAACTAGAGCTATCCAACGCACGTTAAAACACTGAAAAATGTTGCGTATAACTCGAGATAGGACCTTCTGAAGTTACTGCTCTGAGTGAGTATAGTAGAGAACAAAACAGAGAAGTAGATGATGATAAATGTATAGATTCACATATAATTACAACCACATTGGCAATGAATATTTGCAAAATGGGAGTATAATGATAGAGCTATGGAGTAAGCTCTTCAATCTCTACAAAATGACATGAAGTGGTCATGTACAAGGCTTGCTAATCGCCTCTTCCTTCTTGCTCTTTTTATAGCTATTCTTCGAGAGAGTTTTGAATTCGAATTCAAATGGCTCCACCTAAAAGTGATCCCCAAAGTTAGGAGATATTCCCTCAGCTCAAAAATTCGTGGTTTTAGGTAGTTAGAGCCACGAGTTTGCTTTTACATCATGGATGAGATAAGCCATCTTTTTCCTTTTTCCTTTTTTCAATTACAAGAGATAAAATGTACTCTTTTACAAGAGGTGTTCACATGACTACACATGTGACTTACAAATGATCATAATATCAAGCATATCAAGCATGTAGGCTTGGGTAAAATGCACCAATAATTTTGGCATAGTTTTTGCCTCCTCAATATCAGCTCTCTCATCAACAAGTGCATCATGCAAATCTACATCAAAGATAGAATGATCTGCATCATCACATGAAACTTGTAAAGTCTGAGAAGTTGCCTCATTAGGACCAGCACTAGATTGCCCACCTATAAAAAGAGGCAACAAAGTATCAGACATGTCTTTCGAGCTAACAGATGTCTCCTTCATACATGAAAGTAAAGGCTGAATAGCATCGTCCACAAAAACAACATCATGGCTAACCAAAATGCATTTAGTCATTGGATGATACAGATGATAGCCTTTGCTTTTAGAACTCTACCCAACAAAAATACTTTTTACTGCTTTATCATCCAATTTCTTGCGATGTTGTTCAAGAAGTAATGCATATGCCAAACGACCAAAAACATGCAGATGAGCAACAGATGGCTTGCAACCATGCCAAGCCTCATAAGGAGTGATAAACTATAGTGCTTTAGTAGGACACCTATTAAGTACATATGTTGCAAAGCCAGAAACTATGTGCTAAAGCCTACTTCTTGACCATACAACTCGCCATCTCCATGAGTGACATGTTCTTCTGTTCAACAACTCCATTCTGCTCAGGTGTATGTAGCATTGTACACTGATCTTTTATACCACATTCAACCAGAAATGCATTAAAATCAAAAGACATATATTCCCCCCCTCGATCGGAACGAAGGGTGCCCATTTTACATGCTGATAGATTTTCAACCGAAACTAAAAACTGTTTGAAGCACATAATCACTTTGGACTTTGCTTTCAGTGGATATAACCATGCATGCCTGGAAAAATCATCAACGAAAATCACGAAGTAAAGATAGTTTCTAAAAGAAGGTGTCTAAATAGGACCACATGCATCACTATGTACAAGATGCAATTTCTGAGTAGGTCAAACTGAACCATCTTTTGAGAAGGATGAATGCTGCATTTTGCCCAAAATGCAACCTTTAGAAACATGTTTACCGAGTGCCTCATGTTTGGGAAAAGAAGACACCATTTTGAGATTTTTGCAGGCATAGCAAAGATGACCGAAGTGTGTATGCCAAAGCTTTGCATCTGACATAGCTTGAGAATCATGTATTGCACATGCTGAATCATTCATAGATTTTTCATAGTCTATGAGCTTATAGAGCCCATGGCATAAAGTGATAGAAGCAATAATCACGTCACCATTTGACAGATCATGAACTGTACATCTATCATCAACAAATTTCACAACCAAGCCAATCTTGGCTAAAGCAGAAACTGATTATAGATTCTTCTTGATCCCTAGCACAAATAGAGCATCCAACAACGTGAAAGAACTACCATTAGCAGTAGTACAAATGATCTTACCAACTCCCATGACAGGATAAGAGGAGTTGTTGGTGCATGTGATAGTATTCCCTATAGGGGCAGGCTCTAGTGAAGGGAAGAAATTGCACTGCAAGGTGATATGTTTGGTTGCAATAGAACAGAGACTAACTCCTCAAATTTGAAGGCATTTGGATTGCCTTTCATCACCAAATGAAGAGTAGAAGCAAAAATCTGGTATGAATCAAGAAGACCATTCAAAAAAGTCTACACAAGTGAACTGTCAGGCAAGACTTCATCAATAGAAATCAATTATTCCTTCAAATCTTTGATCTTTGTCAGAAAATTGTCCATAGAATCACCTTCATTCATATGCTCACTCTCCAATTGTTTTCGTAGATAAGCAATACGAGCCTCATTCCTAGCCTGATACAATGTGGTATGTGTATCCGAAGCATCCTTAGCTCTTCTACAAGAGCCAATGTGAGGAATAATGGCACATTTGACAGACAAGGCTATCAAATCATGTGCTTGAGAATCTCCACCATCCCAATGAATTTGCTCTACAATAGGTGCAGCAAGAACCGTAGCATGAACAGGAACATGAAGAATATCATCATCTTCAATGCCATCTACATCAGCTTCAGTACCTGTATTTGTAGGTGTAATAGGACATTTTTCAACACCATGCACAATACTCCACAGTCCTTTTGTGACCAATACATGATGCATCATATAAGCCCACAATGTGTGATTTGTACCATCCAACTTATCCTCAACAACCAACATACAAAATACATCACTGCTTCCAGCCATGGCCATTAACTAAAATACCATGATGCAGAAAAATGACTGTATCTAAAAAAGTTGAACAGAAATACTCTGTCGACTTTTGCTAAACTTGTAGCAGACTTTGAGATGCTTATACTAGCGAATTGAAACTTGTATATATATATTTGGCACAAAAAGACCAAATAGCCTACATAAGCACTACGATAGTGCATTCGGAGGTCGAAACGAACTGAGATCGTGATTTCGGCACCACACAACAAAGCGGTTTTGATCTCCTAATCACCCTCAGTATGCTCACAAAATTTCTAGCAATTTTGAGATTGTGATCGGAGGGGTGTCAACTATGCCCTAGATGAAGCGGCGACTTGCTCTGATACCAATTGTTGGAGTTTGAGGTCTGCAGAAGCACGCAAATAGCACAAGGAAGAAGAAGAAGAAGAAGCTCTTTACCACTAGAATGTAAAAGATGAGTAACCTGTTAGGGCTATAGGTATATATACAAGCCGGTGGAAAAAACCTCCTAAAGAGCGAAAAATGTGCCCCAGCTGACCTAGTGTGTTCACACACATCACTACCGAAATATATCAACAAATACCAAGGCCCCCCACTGATTCAGATACCAAATGAGCCTCCATGCTACATGCAACCAAAACTTGTGTTAGGAAAACAACCACCACATCCTCACAATGCGGTCCTTGTAATATACACTCAGTTTGAAGATAACCCTGAGAAAGCAGCAGTACCTGTGAATCTCTCTAGTAATACTAAGTTTACAAGTTAGGGATATGATTAATCTTATTCAAAATATTATTACTATGATAAGACCCCAACTGACCTAAAGATTACCTATGACCAATAGTACTATGAATATGAAATTCTATTCAGATCCCTATGGTTGTGTATATGCAAATCTGATGTACATACCATGAAGAGGCTCAACCAATATATGACGAGCTATGAGACCTTGTGCTCATAGTGGACCATGTCATCGATGTGGAGGTGACCACTTCATCCAAGAATGCTTGCTACCCAACCCACGACCTCATAAAACATGGGAAGGATATCATTAAGGCAAAAATGCCCAAAAAGGGGTTGTTTGCTGATGACGGATTAAGAAAATTGACAAATAGGATCTTTCCACATGTACAAATTATAACATTCTTTTCTCCTTTAATCCTATGCAAAAAATGTTTTTTTATAGAAGATATGCTCTAAAAGCACCACTAACATGATGGAATTTCTCATCCTTAGTGAACAATATATATTTTTGCACACTGCACAATGCAAATCCTTAAATTTCCAAGTGAGAAATGATTTTTGAAGATATGAAATATTTTTGGGTTCCCAAAATTCTATAATATTTCAGTCATAGTTGATACGTCAAATCAAAAGTTTGTGACTCTCTTCCACGTGTACAAAATTTTTTGTCTATAAATACTCGTGAAGTTTGTGAATCTTGGTTTCCTACTTTGAGCATTTTCTACTATTTCTCTGAGTGTTCGAACAGCTTCTACTTCTCATCATCCTTCCAATCGCGTAACCTCATCTGAGGTTTATAATAGAAGAGAGGATTCCTTATGGAAACCTCTTCCTGTGTAGCTAGATGATTGGGTGACTATGCTTCCTAGTTGCAGAGGTGCCCGTAGAATGAAGTGAGTTAAAAGAGACAACAGAAAAAAGCATATGAAAGGTCGTATTCTCAGTTTCAAATTAAAGATATGTGGCTAGTTTGAAAGAGTTCAACCTATGTACACTCCTAAAGATCTGTTGCAAAACAATCATCTTCAATTCCCATCCTATTGTAAGTGAAGTTAAGCAATGCTCTTTTATCATTTTTAGTTATTTTTGTATTACAAGCTATCGGTTTTTGTATTGCATATATTTTTCCCTCCAATGTTCAAGAGTGGCAACCTATTGAATGTTTAATAGGAACATTCAAAGCTCTTCATAAGGATTATGCAAAACTTTTGTATGCAAACAAATCTATTCCATTTTTCAATAGGGTTCAATTATTTGTCTATTTTCCAGATTATGAGGTACCATCAGGGACGAGTGCTTATGGAAATCTTGTACATCTACCTACTCATTGCATCTCTTCATTATATTGGGATTCTCTTGATCAATGGAAAGTTTCAATTTTTTCTGCAAAATGAAAGATAACATTCAAAGGGCAATGTTACCAAGCTTAATTTCACAAAGGATAAAGATTCAATGGTTTTTTCCTATTCATGTTTTTGTAGCATGTTTTAAAAACATGTTATTACAAAAAACAAAAACAATGTGGTTGAATAGGAGAGTTTCAATTTCAAAGATTGATGATGTTTTAGGTAAGGAATGGGATAGCAAAGAAGTTCAAAAGCTAGGAGACATAATTTTATGTAAAGTTGGTCTAAATTCCCTTTCAATTTCATATCAGATATCTCGATAATATCTTGTTTTTGGATATGACTACAGAAGGTGAAAAAAAAATATTGGACTTTGGATACCCTTGGATTCAAAGGAGAGCTATTTAGAATTTGAGTAAGAATTATTGATGCATCCAGAGTTTCAATTTAGGAAAATAATTGTCACTAAAAATTGGAAGCTCAAAAATGTAAGAGAGCTCCTAGATTTCCTTGGTGAGGTTTCACCACAATTCAGATTTTCAATTGATGGTGCAATAGTAAAAATAAGATCAGAGAAAACATTATCTTGCATTACTTGCCTACCAACCAAGGTGATCAAGTTCCAACCCTTAAGAATGTAAATTGTCTTGCACTTTTTCTTCCACCAAAAATTTTGAAGGAAATAAAGACCTAGTGATAAATATATTTGTCTCTTTGTTTTATGTAAGCTCTTCATATTCATGTTGGCATTTTTTTGGTTTATATCATTTGTGGAAGGTTTCTATTCTGCAAAGACTTACATCGTTTCTCGGGAAGGTTTCTATTGTTCAAAGACTTCTCCCAAACAATAACTGGTAAAGATAAGGATAAAGAATATCTCCATGTAAGTGATTAACTAAATAGAGTGCTAAAACTTTTCAATTTTTTAAAATGTAAACTCTTCATATTCATATTGGCATTGTTTTGGTTTACATCATTGTTGTGGAATTTTTTGATTTCTCAAATAATTATATCATTTTTGTGGAATGTCTCTATTGTTCAAAGACATTCTCCGACACTTATCAAATTTATATATTAGCCTAGACACAACAACATAGTCCTTGGCCATAAGTGTCACCCTATGATAATGTGCTTCACATAAGTATACATCATTCATAAAATCAATTGCAAAATCTTATGTTGCCTCTTGCAAGCACAAAAGAGACTAGGTTTGCCATTTGACATTCAAGAATGAAGTTATCTTCATCCTTGAGCAAAGATTGGCAGAGATCTCTTTCACAACTCTCATGAATGGAAGTTTTGGGGTGAGGAGTCCCACAAACTTCTGAGCTCTTCTCATTTCCCTCAGTGATTTAACATGGTACTTGACCCTTTTCTTTGAATTTGCCTTCTGTGCATTTGTTACCATTAGAGTCCATGTGAAAGGCTAAACGACCATAAAAAACTTTTGTATATGTTCCTTAATAAAACATATAATTTCTTGGTCATCCATAGACTATAAATTCAACTGCATTTGTAACACCTAAGGAATCTAAGTTTGTGCTCCCTGTGTACTATGTTTTTCTGTATATTCTATAGCCTCTATGTGGACTATTGTGTGAGGTGCTTGGAGCTTAGCTTTCTAATTTGAGAATATCATCAGGGAGCTCTCGAGTAGGAGAGTTCAAGGTGGTGCATTGGCATCAAAATACTTCATAGGTATCAAAGCATTTGGATTCAAAAGCTTTGTTCCTTTTGTGTGAGCAAAGCGAGCACCTGCCCACCCACCCAAGGCTTTCTCCAAGGCTTATGACTAAGGTGGTGACCAAGGCATAGGCCTTGGCATACCTTATCACCCAAGTCATTGAAGTCACCATTGGTTGCATGCGAGGGAGGATCTCAATGATCAAGGAAGATAGAGGTTCTCGACACTTCCCGAGAGGTCACCCATCCCAGTTTGTTCCCCTTGGAGCTTGCTTAATCGACAAGCTCTCTTGCCACTAGGCTACACTCTTGTGGTGTCTAAAGAAGGGGAAAGACTAAGGTTAACATTACCTTGAACATGTTTTGGTCCCTCAAAGCTTCATTCTTTTCTTTCAAAGCTTGTTTTGAAGCGTTTTTGGGGTGATTCTTGGAGACATTTTGGAGTACTTTTGTGCATAGTTCTCTTTACATAGGTTCAAGAACATCAACAAGAGTGCTCTTTGCACGTCTCTGACAAGGAATATTCACCTTTGGTGCTATGTTTTTTAGCCACAATAGCAAATCTATAGGTTTCTTGAAAGGTCTTCGTTGTGGTGGGACCACTTCAAGTTTATGCAAGGTTTTGAGCTGAAAGAATAAAGATGATAGACACTTACAAGTGTTGTTGGCTAGTGTTTGGGTTGTGAATTCAGCATTTAAGTACCATCTTACTACATATATTGAGCACATACACACTATGCCCGATTTTGGAAATACCGCTTATGTACGTCCATGTGGTCATTGATATAGTGGTTACGCTTTTGCATAAAGCCTTTCATGTTCATAAAGAGAGTCATGGTGAGGTCTTCTTACCTAGGAGACACCTAGATGTTGGGTCTTTTTGGTGATGTATGTGGAAGGCTTACTCACCCTAGCCGTAGGAGATGTATGCTAGTTGTTCATAGGTGCTCAATAAGCCAAATTCGCTTCTTTCAATTAGCTGATTATATGCAGTGGAGTCAGTTTTTTCCTATGCATGTTTACATGTCAATACTTGCAATTTTATAAGAATTTCACACTAGTCATATGCTCATTTTGCAGAGGAGACACTGGGAAAAGTTTTCTAGATTTTTTGTTTTGTCAACTATATAGTAGTCGATTTACTCCTTGATACACTTATGTGAGCACATGTATTCTCACAAAAACCTTTTGTTTGGTAATTACAGATCATTGATCTATTTCTTTGGGGAGACTTTGTTAATTTTTCCCTGAACTCGACATTTGGTCATCCTTTTTTTAGCCTTAGTGGTGTTTGGGCTCTTCTAGCTCCATTATCATTCTGGTCAGTTCTCGATCATCATGGCATCAGAGATCTCAAGCCGATCTGGTGGATCAACGTCCAGTGCGAGTGTTCCCAAAAGGAGCTATAACTTGTAGGGCAAAGAACATTTTGAGATCTGAAAATTTGATGGCACAAACTTTGCTCTATGGAAAAATCATATTAAAGATATGCTGATTGAGAGGAGGCAATGGAAGCCAATAAATGGAATCTCAAAGAAGCCTGCTAACATAGATGAAGATGATTGGGATGAGTTTGATGAAATGGCTAAGTCTACCATTCGACTTGTAAGCTGTCGGAATATTATTTAGAAGAATCATTGTAATTAGAAAAGTCACGCACCGAAAGGGTGTAGCGCAAACATTGTATCGTTTCTTTCTAATCAATAGAGTATGTGCAGAAGAGATGATAGAGAGTCGCTGGCCTGTAAAAATTATTTTGATTGTAGAATTGTTTGTAAGAGTTTGTATTCAAAGTTGAAGTAAATCAGGTACTGTGTTAATCTTTACTGTGTTGAAGTGAAGTGTAGCAGTAATATTAAAGCAAGAGTGGAAGTGCCATGTACATAATCGCGGTGATTGTTAAGAACGCTATGCACTGAAGTGCACTGGAATCTTCTGTAATTGCTGGAGTTAATTAATGAAGTTGATTGTCAGAAGTTAAGTAGTGAATTGGGGAAAATATATATCGGGCCTCTGATTTATCAGACCCCTGACCATCCCAAGAACCCATGAGTAAGGATAACTGTACACTGGCACCGGCCATGGGGCATGGAGTAGTCAGTTAGTGCATAGACTAAGAGTTGAGAAGAATCTGATGATATATGCCTGTAACACATTCTGGAGAATCGTACCTGAAGTACAGAAGGGATCAACATCCCTAGAAAATTCCTAGCACATTGGGCACACCTCCGAGTAGTAGTGGTGATGGACCAACGTTGGAAGGGAAGCGAGAAATCTGGGCCAGTGGAGTACCACCTCAGCATTTCCTTGTGCAAGGATTACATGGAATACCGAAAGTGCAACCAATCCCATCTGCAAAAAGTAAGATTGGAGAAGTAAGCACTGGTTCGGGTGATAGTGTGGAAAATTCCTGTAGCAGTTTGTGGAATTCTGGTGGAACCTTGGATAATTTTGGGGCGGGCTTGCTGAATTTTGGTGAAAGTTCCATTCTCGATTCTAATTTTGAGGGGACTAGTGTGTTGTTGGATGAAAGTTTTGGTGAAAAGCGTACTACAGAAGTCCATTACGATGAAGGGCAATTGGGTGTAGGTGTGTGGGAACGACTTAACAATATCCAATTACCAGAGGGCGTGCCAGACGACAAGACAACACAGCAGCAATTAGGTGTAACTGGTTCAAAGCATTCGGCAGTGACATTTCCTTTTGATTCACACACCATGAGTGGTTCGCAACAACAACAACACCAACAACAACAACAACATCAACAAAAACATCAACAACAACATCAACAGCAACATCAACAACAACATCAACAACAACAGCAGCAGGCCATACCACCACGATCGGTACCCGCTGGAGTTACAAATACAAAATTTGGCAGATTTCCCGGTGATGACCCAAATGCACATGTAAGAACTTTTGAAATTAATTATGCAGTACTGAACTACCCAGCAGATCCGACATATAAAGCTATAGTGTTCCAGTCCACACTGGTTAATGAGGCTACTCGGTGGCTAACTGAATATGACATTAACCATTTCGGCCAGTACGATGATGTTAAGGATGCCTTCTTACAACGATTTTGATTGAAGAAAAATGCGACTGAGATCTTTGATTATCTGCAAAACAATAGACAAAAACCGCACCAGAATGTGCAGGAGTGTGCCACTTTATTTTGTACTCATCTACGGCAATTGCCGTGGGCGCATGCTAACCTACCGGATGATGTGATCATCCAGTGGTTTATTAATGGACTAAACCCTCAACTTAAACAAGTAATGATCATACGCTGTGTGGGTGGTATGACTCTGGATGCGGTCATAGCTATGGCATTACAGTTGGAACATAAGGTGGGTGGATTCATTGAAGATTTGGACTGGTTGACGACAACCAAGGGTATGAGTGAAGATTCATTGAAACAAGTGTATTGCACAAAATGTAAGAACCCGGGACACACTGCTTCTGCATGTGCATTGAACTAAATGTACTGTGCTATTTGTAATACAGTGAGTCACTCCACTGAAACATGTCCCTATAATGCCAAAGCTAGCCAACCATAAATGCTATAATACAAGAGCAAGGACGATCGGCTGCTCACTATCTACCACCGCAATTGAGGAGTACTTCCTACCAAAGTTATAGAACCTATCGAGGAACAGGAGCAAACAATTTCGGCCAGATGCGGTGGAATTCTGGTCAATCAGGTGAAGGCACATCCCTCCCACCACCCAGATGCCATTTCTATGGTGAGATTGGGCATATCCAAAGATATTGTAAAGAGGTGGCCGAGTATGATAAACGAAGAAAAGAGCGACAGAATCCAATGGCCAACATGGTGCATATTTCAGCAATAGATACTCAAGCGACAGTAATCCAAACCCGTTCCGGCAAAAAATTACAACTAGCTGCGGAGATTTTTGAGCCGGGCATTCGAGAACAACAGAGAGTTTTTACCAAAGCTAGTATGTGGGCCACTCAAGAACTAATAGTTTTTCTCGAGCCAGTACTGGTGGTTCAGTAGACAGTGTCGAAGCCACCACCGGAAGCACTGAGTCCGGTGGTAGTACCACCGGAGAGTCCACTGAATGCTGTAAGAAGTACATCGAATTTTGATTCTGTGTGGAATATTCTCTCGTAGGCCTCCATTACAATACCGTTGGGGCAACTGTTAGCCTTGGTTCCGGGTGTACGACAACAATTTCCGCAACAAGTTTGTCTCGAATCTTCCTGTACACCTACTACGGCTACTATTAGTCCAGAAATTGATTTTCCGATAGACCATGTTATTCCTTTAATTACGGTATGGTATAAAAACCATAAAATCAACTAGGTGTTAATTGATGGAGGCTCTAGTGTGAATATTGCGACAGTCGCCCTTTGTAAATGCTTAGGATGGACTAAAATTGAACCTGTTTAGTTTTTTGTGCGAATGGCGGATCAGTCCAAGGTCTATCCAGTGGGTTTGGTACGAGATATACCCATTACTCTTCAAGGAGCAGTGTTCAAAATGATTTTTGTTGTTCTAGAATTACCTGATTCAACTCTGCACTACAACTTGCTGTTTGGAAGGCCCTGGCTGAAACAAGCCAAAGTATTGCAGGACTGGTCAGCACACGAGCTTATTTTCAAAAGCAACCACCGGAAGTATGTCGTTCCATTAGATGAGATGAAACCATGCAATCTCCATGCTCGACCCTATGTAGCCGAACCTATGCATATGTTGGATGGACTTCAGATGATGAAGAAGAAGCTTTTCTCAAGGCTAACTAGGATTTGCTCACCTTGGGGTCAGCTAACTTACAAGCAATTGCAGACAATTGGAATCCGGTTGTCTGTTCGGTAGTTCCGATTCTAGAAGAAGGGACCTAGATATGGATCTAGCTTTGAATGCCCAGAATTTCCAGCATTTATTTGCGTCATCAGAGGATATACCCATGCCACGACAGTTTTATGTACCGGAAGATCAACTTATCACCTGTGATTTGGGAAATGAGGAAACACCACGATCGGTGAAGATTAAGGCAGGATTATTGAAAACTTTTCAAAATAGTCTACTACAGTTGGTAACAGAGTTCCAAGATGTATTTGCATGGAACTGTCAAGATATGCAAAGGTTGGACCCTCGCATTTATCAACACTGCGTGATGCTTAAGCCGGATGCACGCCCAATCAAGCAACCCAGTTACCGCATGAACCCAAATTATGCTGCTCAAGTGAAAGCTGAATTGGATCGCTTGCTAAAAGTCGGTTTCATGGTTCCCATTGAGCATGCAGAATGGGTTATAGTCCCAAAGAAAAATAAGCAGCTACGTATCTGTGTGGATTACCGGAAGCTAAATGCAATGACTGTACCGGATCCCTTCCCACTTCCATTTCTGGATACAATGCTCGTTGATGTTGTTGGACGAGAACTGTATTCCTTTTTGGATGGTTACAGTGGCTATAATCAGGTGCGCATGGCTGAAATGGACATACCAAAGACTACGTTCATTACAAATTGGGGTGTATATGCATGTACGGTGATATGGTTTGGTCTTCGCAATGCTCCTAGTACCTTCCAACAATGCATGCAAGAAATTTTTTCCCCTATTGAACCACCTTCATGCACGTGTATTTGGATGATTTTTCGTTATCGGATGATACATCGGCTCATCTTTACCACCTTCGGTGCTGTTTCTCTAAGTGTCGAGAGTTCTGGTTGTGTTTAAATCCCAGCAAGTCGATCTTTTCGGTCTCCTGTGGCAAGTTGCTCGGTCATATTATTTCAAAGCAAGGTATTTAGGTGGATCTAGACAAAGTGCAAGCCGTATTAGATGCACCTGCCCCGACGACACCCAAGGAGTTATGCGATTCCTTGGCCAAATACGCTGGCATGGGTGACATCTTCGGTGGCTTGCACACTTAGCCATACCCTTGAATCGGTTGATTACTAGTACTCCCCGATAGTTCGTGTGGATGGCAGAGTGCCGAATTGCCTCTGATCGATTGAAAACACTACTAACCTAGGCTCCTATACTGCAAGCACCAAACTGGCAGCTCCCGTTCCATGTCTTCGTGGATGCATCAAACAGTGCCATCGGTAGTGTGCTCATGCAACAACAAGATAAGTGGTTTCGTCTTGTCTATTATGCTAGTCGACGGTTAGCTGTTGCAGAATGAAATTACTCAGTCACTGAGCGTGAATTCCTCGGCTTAGTTTATTCGGTGAAGAAATTCCAGCACTACTTGTTGGGATGCCAATTTACGTTCCATGTGGATCATGCTCCTTGGGTTTATCTTGTCCGTCAGCAACAGTTGGGGGGCAGATTAGCCAGGTGGGTGTTGTTACTGCAAGAATTTGATTACGTGGTCGTACATCATCCAGGATCAGCTCATGCATTAGCTGATTTCTTATCTCGGCTTGATTCCGATGAACCTCCCGGTGGAATTGATGATACTACCCCTGCTATCTATGTGACTGATCCGGTCCAAGATGAGGGTCAGGAGCTCCTTGTGGCACCTACGTATTATGATACTCTGCTGAACTTCCTCACCAGTGGAAGCCCCCTAACTCATACGACTACTTCGACTCATCGTAAATTGGCAATGTATAGTTGACGGTTCTAGCTCATTGTGGGGCAGTTGTATTACACGGATCCTTCTGGTGCACTATTACGGTGTATTCCACCCTATGAAGTTCCTTCGGTTATTGCCATCGCACATTCTACTCCCTCCACTAGTCATTTTTCAGTCAATCTTACTTACTGGAAAATTCTGCACAGTGGCTTATGGTGGCCCACTATGCAGCGTGATATTGCTACTTCTATTAAAACGTGTGATGCTTGCCAACGCTCGGGACAACCTTTACAACGGCATCATTTTCCATTGCAGCCTGTTGCTCCCCTTGAACCTTTTCAAAAGTGGGGCTTAGATTTCATTGGGCCTATTACACCTCTGGCTACGATTACTCATCATCCATATATACTTACTTGTATGGATTATGCGACTTGGTGGGCCAAATCTTGGGCTTTACGGTCCGCTACTGCGTCTGTGGTGGTTAAATGTTTGATGATTGATGTGTTCCCCCGGTTCGGTCTTCCCTTAGAGATTGTTTCGGATCACGACACACATTTTGTTAATTCCTTAATGCAAGCACTTATCGGCACCCTACAGATTGTTCATAAATTTAGCTTTCCATATTACCCTCGTGCCAATGGTCTTGCTGAAAGTACCAATAAAACTCTACTTAACATGCTCAAGAAATTAGTTTTGGAATGTCCGAAGCGTTGGGATCAATTCCTTCCTTCAGTTCTATGGGCATACCGCACTAGGTACAAAGTGGCTACAGGGAATACGTCTTTTAAATTGGCATATGGGCTGGAGGCCATTGCACCCATGGAGTTGGTGGTACCTACCCTCAGGGTGGCACTAGAACATAAGCTCTTATCGGAGGAATCCTTTCCTTTCCGGTTGGATGTGTTGCAGTCCTTGGACAAATAGCACTGGGAAAGTTTTCTAATGCTGCACGAAGTCCAATTGCAACAAGCCAAGACACATGATGGGTTTCTCTGCACTCCTGTTTTTACTAAAGGACAATTAGTTCTGTTCTATAATGCTAAATCTAATCGATCAGCGGGCAAGTTCAAACTTCAGTGGTTTGGTCCTTACCGTATTGCATCACAGAGTGGACATGCTACATTCCGGTTATCCACGCTAACTAGTACCCTTCTCCCTAAGGCGATCAATGGATCAAAGCTTCGTCCCTATTATCCCACACCTTCTTCATCGTGATGATTGATCGGCATTTTTATTCTCCGCCCCGTTTCTGCCACTGTTCTGACTCGACGTTCCTTTCCTCTCTACATGTTCCAGTTGACCGACTGACCGTAATATTTCCGTTTTCTTACCTAACCATGATTAGTAGCCACCTTATGTGTCTAAGATTGTATTAATGCATGCATGTCGTCATTATGTCTATATATTTCCAACACTGGGTGATGATTATGTTTCTTCCCGCATTTCCATTTGGTGTCGTTACTTAATTCCATTCTCCCCTCTTTTTTTCGCTATTGAGTCTTTGTGCGATTCTGTGTCTGTGTTCCTTATTGTTTTTGTGCTCTCATCCTCGCCATGGAACCTTTGGCTAACATTGCTACCTTCCGTGCTGGCCTCACTCTGGAATTGAGTGAGTTTTTGCACATTCTTGGTCTTCTTGCATTCGTTGAACTGCCCTGGCATTCGGTGTAATGCCATCCTTTCTTTGCACAGATCATCTCTGCCATTGCTGCTATGCCCGCTATCGAAACCTGCTAGCCGCTAGCTTGATTTAATCCACGTGTAGTCATCACCCTTAACATAGTCGCTGAGGGATTCCATCTCCCTCAGGAGGGTCTTGTAGATGGATCTCTCTTACCGATGTCCACCATGAAAGAGCTATTTCCACGCCGCTCTTCCAATGAGTTCGCCATACTTTGTCGCCCTGAACCAGAGCGCAATGCACTCCAGTTTCTTGTCGATGCCCTTAACCTCCAAAAATGCACATATGGCATTTCTCGCCCCTTCTATTCTATGATCAACACCGTAGTGAGAGAAGCAGTTAATTTTGCTTCATTCTTCTTTCGGCGCATTCACAGGGAATGTCAGGCAATTTCTCGGTAATTGGCCAAGAATGATATACCTCAAACCCACTTGCCTCATCTACTAACCTTCCTCCTCCCGACGATTCAAACAGCACAACCTCCTCCATTGAATACCCTTCTCTTCCATGAGGAGTCTGTACAGGTGATGGAGGTCGATGATGATGAGGATCTCCTGCAGTTCTTCAAGGGGAAGCGCCACAAATTGAGCCCCTCTCACAGTAAAGCACCGTCGTCCTCAACTGTTTAGTTATAGGACACTGCTTCTTCTGCTCAGATTCATTTTGCTCCACCATCCCCTAAAGACCAGGTTAGTCCTGAAACTGTTATTGAAGAGGTTCACCCTGATGATACCATCGTGCAGCCACAGTCTCATCCACAGGAGCCAGTGCCCGACACAGCCACAAAAACTGCACAACTCACAGATAAAGCACAACCTGAGGAGGAGATTGCTCAACCGGATGTCTTATCTCTCGTGGTAACAACTTTTGCTTTGCTTTCTTCATCTCAAAACCCACCTCTGCCTCTTTCTCCATCAAAGGTGCCTTTGCCGCCTAGCCCCCCTTCCTCACCATGTCATTCGACAGCCCATCCTCTTCCTTCCTCCCCTGATTATTCACCTCCCTCGTCGTCCACCACCGTTTTCGCTAACCCCTCTCAGCCAATCTCCACCTCTATCGTACCTGATTCATTGGCTCAACTAGCTCAGATCTGTAAGTACCTCATTCATCTCTCCACCCATCTCTCCCATCACCTCCAACTTGCCCAACAATCCCTTCGACAGCAGTACCAATCCAAGGTGGACTTGCTTGAAGCGGACATCGCACCACTTCAGGAAGAGGTGCTCACAGCCAAAGCCGAAGCTAGTTCCCTTGAGGAATAGATTCGAAGTCTTCAAGCAGAGTTAAATGAGAAGAATTCCATCCTTGCAGCTCACGATGATGAGATTAGTAAGTTGACTCAGACCGTGATTGACAAAGAGGACGCCATGACCGCCTTGGGTAATCTATTAGAGACCACCTGTGCTGATTTTGCTATAGTAGAACAAATGGGTCAAGAGATTGTGGATTTAGCCTTACAAGCCGAGCCAGAATTAAAGAAAGTCACCGAAGAGCTCTTTCAAAAAAGTCGCTCCTTGGAAGAAGAAATTGGCCGCAATATTCAGTTGACAAAGGATATCGAAGCCATCTAGAAAGAGTGGAAAGATTTTTATAAAACCATGCAGTTCCAGTCTCAAGAGCTTGAGCGTAGAGAGAAGCAACTGGGTATCCAGGCCGAGCGCTTATAACGCATTGATGCCGAAATTATGGATATGAAGCTAAGATGAGATGTGGTGCTTGCCAATGAGTTCTACCTCCAAGAAGCTTTTTTGCAGAGTCAAGTCGACACCCTCCTTTCCCAAGTCATCGCTGCCAGCTTTGTGCAAACTGATGCACATCTGGTTGAACCGCAAATTTTGAAGGAAATGTTGGACTCCCTGAAGTAGAAAATAACACGAACCTTTAAATTAGCGCGATCTATGTATATCCAAGGAATCATTGATGATTCCTAAACCTTGTAATCTTCCCTACTAAGTTCGAGTCCACCGTGCATGCAAGTGTAAGCCGCCGGAATATTATTTAGAAGAATCATTGTAATTAGAAAAGTCCCGCACCGAAAAGGTGTAGCACAAACGTTGTATCATTTCTTTCTAATCAACAGAGTATGCGCGGAAGAGATGACAGAGAGTCGTCGACCTGTTCGGTCCGGATGATGATCTGGAGTTGATTTTGTTTTGAAGTTATATTAATTGCAGAATTGTCTGTAAGAGTTTGTATTCGAAGTTGAAGTAAATCAGGTACTGTGTTAATCTTTACTGTGTTGAAGTGAAGTGTAGCAGTAATATTAAAGCAAGAGTGGAAGTGTCATGTACATAATCACGGTGATCGTTAAGAACGCTATGCGTTGAAGTGCACTGGAATCTTCTGTAATTGTTGGAGTTAATTAATGAAGTTGATTATTGGAAGTTAAGCAGTGAATTGGGGACAATATATATATAGGGCCTCTGATTTATCAGACCCCTGACCATCCCAAGAACCCACGAGTAAGAATAACTATAACTTTAACAGACTGCACCTGGTAGATAATGTGTACTTTACAGTATTGGATTGTGAAAGTGTAGAGGAGCTTTGGAAGAAGTTATGCAATATATATGAAAAAGAAACAACATCAAATAAAGTGTATCTCATGAGAAAGATATACGAACTTTGCATGAAGGACACACATAGTGTTGTTGTGCATCTCAATGAGTTTGATGCTATATTCTCTTAGTACAGGCTCAAAAAATGGACATGGATAATGAAATGAAAGCAGTCTTGTTGTTATGCACCTTGTCATCATTATGGGATACATTTTGTTAAAAATAAAGAAGTAAGCTCGTATATATTTTTGCAAAAAGGATTTTCTTCAAGTAGAAGGAAAATAAAAAATGAAAAATGGAAGCATTTACTTCAGCAAGTAGTGGAGGCCAAAAGAGAATCAATCAAAAGAGAATCAAATCTAAAAACTGAACTGTAAGAGAAGTGGCTATCCAAAGTAGTGGAGAAATGATGGAGAAGAGCTCTCAAACTCATCATGAGAGATTTTGGTCACTTGGCTATAAAAGAGGCAAGGGAGGACAATCAAGAATAGAGGAAGAAGGTGTGGAACTCCCCTTGTAGCTAGTTCATTTGATTTGAGTCATTTCGTTCAGTTCACTCTCATAGAGTATGTCCAGCCGCACACCCATTTTTGGGTAGTCTACTTGTGAGAGTCATATCTCTCAATATATGTATCCAATTTTAGTGTTTAAACATTCATTGGAAAGCTTATCTTAAGTACTTCCTCTTTCTAAAACAGTTTTATGAAATTCTTTATGCTCTGTGAGTTATTCAGTTTTTAAAGAAGTCCGATTTTCAGCCTAACTGAGTGGACAGGTAGCCTGTTTTGTATCAAAGAGCTGCCAACCCAAATCTACTCCAAATTGAGTGTTTGATAGCTCATTTGAAAGCTATAGGTGTCTAGTTGGAGTGATCAAAGTTTCAAGTTCATTGCATTTTTCCCTTGGTACCAGTTTTCATTTGAAGGTTTAGCTGTTGGCAAAAGTCTTGATCCTAAGAAGGTCTTCTACACTTTCCGCTGCTATTAGGAGAGGAATTCTCCAACAATTGGTATCAGAGCATTGGATTTTGAAGAAGCAAAGCATTGGAATTGAACTAAAGCAAAGGAGAAGCTACAAATCAAGGGGGAGCTTCGTGAATTCAAGAGAGAGCGCCACAACATACTTGAGGTAAACTTCAATCTTGGAAGTTTTCAATGGTTGATTTAGGACAACAAGTTGAGAAGTTAGAGAAAGATACTTTTCAGTCATGGAGGTATAGAATGATAAATTACGTTAAAGGTAAAGGTTTATGGAGTCTAGTTAGTGGAGACGATCCACAACCGGTGGACCTTGAAGATCCCAACATTACTCCGGCACAAAGGAGACAATTTGCTGATTGGGAAGAGAGGAATCGAAGGGTTATGTTCCTCATTTCACAAGTTATTTCTAACACTATGATTGGTCATGTGCAAAGCTTAGAAACATCCAAGGAGGTTTGGGAAGCATTGGAGAAGGTGTATGCTACCTCAACAAGGTCTCGGAGGATGCAACTCAAGAACGAGCTCAACAACATGAAGAAAAGCTCAAACCAAAGCATTAGTGAGTATACATGGAGGATCAAGGAGCTTCGAGATCAACTAGCATCAGTTGGATGCAAGATAGAAGAGGAAGACATCGTCCAAACAGCCCTCAATGGCTTGAGGAGTGAAGAAATGTGGAAGCCCCTCATCACAAACATTCTTTATAGAGATCCTCTACCAACATTCGATGAGATTATACCAAATCCTGTGGCTGAAGAGGTTGCTCAACAAGGAGAAGGCAACAAAGGTAAGGACAGCCATAGTCAAATGTTATATGCAGGAAGAGGTAGAGGAAGGAACTCAAGAGGCAGCTCGAGAGGAAGAGGAAGAAGCTACAACAACACAAATTTTAGCCAACACAACTCGGAGGACAACAAAGACAACTCAAATGACAACACATATGGAAGAGGTTGAGGAAGAAATAGAGGAAGAGGTCGAGGTTCATACAATCCTCATAAAGGTATAACATGTTATCATTGTGGTAAACTAGGACATTATGCAAATGATTGTTGGCAAAAGAATGGAAGGCTGAATGGAGGCAACCAAAGGAGCCAAAATAACTATGCGAGTACATCAAGTGAAGGAGACAAGAAAACCATGCTTGCCATGAAGCATGACTACAACAACTCGAGAAGTGATGACCAAAAATGGTTCATAGATTCAGGTTGCAGCAACCATATGACATGCCAAGGAGATTTATTCACAAAGCTACAAGCTCCAAGTGGAAAAGGATGTGTGGACACCAGCGATGAAACTCAACATGCAATTGAGCATGTTGGAGATATCAAGCTTGGAGATAGAAAGGTATTGGCTGATGTTCTTCATGTTCCTACTATTGCAAAGAATTTGATTTCAGTAGGACAAATGGTAGAGAAAGGATATCATGTTATCTTCAATGAAAAAGGCTGCTTTATAAAGAATCCAAAAGAAGGATTCAAGATCATTGCTCAAGGAAGGAAAGAAGGTAGGATGTTCACCTTGGACATTCAACAACCACATGGAAAGGTGAGGTATATTCAGTTTGGAAACAAGAGGATTGCTGAAATCGATTTGTGGCACAAAATGTTTGGACATATCAACATTCCCAAGCTCAAGGACATGAGCAACCATGAAGTGGTAAGAGGTCTTCCAAGATTCAATGATGTTGGACTACATGAGTTTTGTGAAGCATGCCAACTAGGAAAGCAAACTCGACAATCATTCAAGAAGAGCAACTATGTGGCAAGGAATGTCCTCGACTTGATACATACGGATGTGTGGGGACCATCACAACAACCATCAGTGGCTGGTAATAGATATTTTGTCACTTTTATCGATGATCATTCAAGAGAAGTATGGATGTTTTGCAGGAAACAAAAATCAGATGTGTTCTCCATGTTCAAGAGATTTAAAGCACATGTAGAAAAGGAAACAGGACGCTACATAAAGACCTTGAGGTCCGATGGAGGAGGAGAATATTTCTCCAAAGAATTTTCAGATTTTCTTTATGAAAATGGCATCAAGAGACAATTTACATGTAGGTACACACCTCAACAAAATGGAATAGCTGAAAGGAAAAATCGACATATCACAGAAGTTGCAAGATGCATGCTCAACGAGATGAACATGCCACTAAACTATTGGGCTGAAGCAACTAGTACGGCCGTTTATTTGGTGAACAAGTGCACAACGGTTGGAGTGCATAATCCAACTCCCGAGGAGGTCTATTTCGGTAAGAAACCTGACCTTACAGATCTCAAAGTTTTTGGATGTGTGTGTTATGCTCACATTCCTCAAGAACTAAGGACAAAGATGGAGGCAAAGTCCGAAAAATGTATTTTTATTGGATATTCATCGGAGCAAAAGGGATATAGGTGCTACAATCCGGTGACAAAGGAGCTATGAGTCTCACGAGATGTGGTATTTGATGAGCTAAGACCATGGTTTGGAGACAAAGGGAAAGAGAAGATTCTTGAAGAAGATTGCGAAGATGATGGAGGTGTTGTCCAAGAAGAATTTCAGCAAACAAGCACTCAAATGTCAAGTCCAGAAGCTTCCACATCACTTGGAGAAAGCTCAACATGGAAGGGGAGACTAAGGAGTCATTCCTCATCACCAACATCAGGTTATGAAAGATTTGAAGCTGAAAGTGCTGCCCAAAATAGTGATTCAAATGCAAGTGAAGAAGAGTATGAAGAGGTGATTACACCAAAGGTAAAGCTGAACCGATTGAAGAAGCAATATTCAAAAGTAAATGAAAGGAGGTCTTCGAGAGCAAGGTATCCAATCCAAAGGTTGAGCTATGATAGTTTTATTGCAAAGCATTTTGCATATATGACACAGGTGGTCAAAGACAAAGAACCGAATGCATATGAAGAAGCATGTACACAAAAAGAATGGCAAGAAGCTATGCAAGAAGAGATAAAAGCTCTCAAGGACAATCACACATGGGAGCTAGTTCCAAAGGCTGAAGGTATGAAGATTGTTCCAAATAAATGGGTGTTTAAAATAAAGAAAAATGCTGATGGTTCTCTAGTAAGGCATAAAGCTAGACTAGTAGCAAAAGGATTCAAGCAAACTCACGGCATCGACTATGAAGAGACTTTCAGCCGGTTGCAAAGATGGGAACAATTAGAACCTTGATTGCAGTGAGTGCAGCAAGGAGATGGCCATTATACCAACTTGACATAAAAAATGCTTTTCTCAATGGTGAACTTCAAGAAGATGTATACATGAGTCAACCGATTGGATTTGAAGATAGAAAACATTCAAATTTTCTTTGTAGATTGAAGAAAGCTTTGTATGGGCTGAAGCAAGCACCACGTGCTTGGAATTGAAGATTGGTCAAGTACCTCACAAGGTGTGGGTATAGCCCAAGTAATGCAGATCCCTCTCTCTACATGAAGAAAGAAGAAGGCAAGCAGGTATATATTTGCATATATGTTGATGATCTCATCATAACAGGAAGTAATGTTACAGGAATACAAGAGATCAAATGGAAACTCGATAAGGAGTTTAAAATTTCAGATCTTGGTGAGCTGAAATACTTTTTAGGCATTGAGATAGTCTACGGGAAAGATGGCATTTCCTTGATGCAAAGAAAGTACCTGTTAGATGTTCTTTTCAGATTTGGAATGAGTGAATGCAAACCACTCACTCAACCTATGGACACAAATGTGAAGCTATGCTCAAATGATGGAGAGAAGTTACATGATGTAACTACATACAGGAGTATTATAGGTTCATTGATCTATGATACGATCATAAGACCAGATTTGGGTTATATTGTTGGAGTTCTTTCTGAATTTATGCAAGCTCCAACAAGTGAACATTTAAATTCAGCCAAATGAGTGCTAAGATATGTGAAGCACACAGTCAATCATGCCTTGTTTTATAGATATGATGAAGAATTGCAGATAACGGGCTTGAGTGATGTTGATTGGGCTGGTTCAAAGGAAGATAGAAGATCCACTTCAGGTTATGTGTTCATGATAGGTAGCAAACCTATCACATGGAGCTCGAAGAAGCAACCTACTGTTGCACTATCATCAACAGAAGCTGAATATAGAGGATTATCCTTTGCAACTTATGAAGCTATGTGGATTAAGAAGCTCTTGGCTGATCTTGATGTGCAGGTGGAGACCATTCCAATTTATGGTGACAACATGTCAAGCATTCACTTGACAAACAATCCAATGTTTCATGCACGAAGCAAGCACATAGAAGTGCATTATCATTATGTTCGAGAAAAAGTTTTGAGCAAGGATGTGGATATAAACTTCATTGGAACTAATGAACAGGTTGTAGACATGTTTACAAAGTCCTTAGATGCTTCTAAGCTAAAGAGATTCAAGGATGACATCAACTTGCAGGATATGGCTGAAGGTGCAAGCTCACATGTGAGCTCGAGGGGGAGTGTTAAAATTAAAGAAGTAAGCTCGTATATATTTTTGCAAAAAGGATTTTCTTCAAGTAGAAGGAAAATACAAAAATGAAAAATGGAAGCATTTACTTCAGCAAGTAGTGGAGGCCAAAAGAGAATCGATCAAAAGAGAATCAAATCCAAAAACTGAACTATAAGAGGAGTGGCTGTCCAAAGTAGTGGAGAAATGATGGAGAAGAGCTCTCAAACTCATCATGAGAGATTTTGGTCACTTGGCTATAAACGAGGCAAGGGAGGAAAATCAAGAATAGAGGAAGAAGGCATGGAACTCCCCTTGTAGCTAGTTCATTTGGTTTGAGTCATTTCGTTCAGTTCACTCTCATAGAGTATGTCCAGCCGCACACCCATTTTTGGGTAGTCTACTTGTGAGAGTCATATCTCTCAATATATGTATCCAATTTTAGTGTTTAAACATTCATTGGAAAGCTTATCTCAATTACTTCCTCTATCTAGAATGGTTTTATGAAATTTGTTATGGTCTATGAGTTATTCAGTTTTTAGTGAAGTCTAGTTTTTAGCCTAACTGAGTGGACAAGTAGCCTGTCTTGTATCAAAGAGTTGCCAACCAAAATCTACTCCAAATTGAGTGTTTGATAGCTCATTTGAAAGCTATAGGTGTCTAGTCTGAGTGACCAAAGTTTCAAGTTCATTTCGTTTTTTACTTGGTACCAGTTTTCATTAGAAGGTTCAGCTGTTGGCAAAAGTCTTGATCCTGAGAAGGTCTTCTACACTTTCTGCTGCGATTAGGAGAGGAATTCTCCAACACATTTTGCATTGCTATTAGCAATAGTGCACCTGGTGGTAATTAATCTATGATGGCAATATGGAGCACTCTTGAGTGGGGAGATTTGTAGAAAATATATGGTTGGCACTGAGAGTGGAGATGCATATAATGTTCATGATTCTTACCAAGGAAAGAATTGGCAACGTGGTAGGAGCAAGAACAAGGAAAAGAATGGTCAATGGAATAAGAATAGAAGTAAATCAAGGAAGAGGGATATCAAATGCCATTATTTTCATAAGAAAGGACACATAAAGAAAGATTGATATGCATTAAAGAATGCTAAATGTAAAGGGCAAAATGTTTATGTGCATCTTAAATAGCTACCTCCACCATCTACTTCGATTATGAAGATTGAAGAAATCAATGCTATTTTTGATGATACTGATTGAAGAAATCAATGCTATTTTTTATGATTCTGATGTGCTCACACTTAATAGTACTGTGCCTACTGAGGATCTTATGGCTGATTCTCTTTCCACACATGGTTGCTAGATTCTGGTGCTTCTTTCCATGTGACACCACATAGAGGTTGGTTCTCTACTTATGCAACAAAGTCTCTTAGTACTCTGAGACTTGGTGATTCTTATCAGTGCGACGTTATCGTGATTGGAGACATGGTTGTGTAGTTCATTGATGGTCCAAATTTTACTATGCATAATGTACGCCATGTACCTCAATTATCATGCAATTTGATGTTAGTTGGTCAACTTGATGACCTTGGTTACAAGGTGGTCTTCTATGCTCAGTCCTTTTCGCATATCAAAGGGCAATATTGTTGAAGAATCACTCACTAATTAGACATAAAGACATGAAGACATATGAAGGATAAAGAAAGATGAAGAGAAGCAGAAACAAAGCATTCAATAAATTCAAAGCCTTAGTGAAGGGACAAATTCACACTTGTAATATAGTACGTAGAATCTTCCAGAATTACGAGTTTTGAATCTCGAAACAAATATGTATATAACTGAGTTTGAATAGATGAAAAATATACGTGTGTAGAGATGAATAGTAGAACCTGAACTGTCGGGTATTCATCTGTAAGAGAGATGGTAAGGAATAACTACTCAGCATAGGAGAGTTTTCCATGGCTATGAGCAAAGTAAGGCCAAGTCATTTTGTACACATCTTCTCTAATAGAAAACACATGTTTGTGTAGAAGAATTTGAGCGTATTCTTCTTGTGTGAAGAAATCGATGTATTTTTCATTTCACTGTGAAAGTTAGTTAACAGTTACCGTTTTCTCGGTGCATTTTTACTCTACTTTTACAAGTTAGATCTCATAGTATAGTGTAAAGTTTTCTATGAGTGATAGCTCATTTTGAAGCTACTAGTCTCAACTACAAATTGATCAAAAGATTTATGTGAAACGGGACATGTATGCATAGTACTTAGTCTGACAGTAAAGGCATCCAAAACTGATGAAGATTTTTCTCAAACTTCAGATATAGTTCATTCACTGAAGGAAGCTCAGGTATTACTTCCTTACTTCATTAACGATCATTTGAAGTACCTTCAAACAGAATTGCATTTAATTCCGGTGACATTCCGGTGAGATTCTGGTGATATTCCGATGAGTTTAAAACACAGTTTTGGTACATCTAAGTGACAATAAGAATATCTAACAGTAAGCAAACAAAAGAGTTGTAAAGATTGAAGTAAATCAGATCAGAATTGAAGCCTGAAGAAAAGATGCAGTTTTTTGTAAAGTGAATTTTTGAATTTCACTAAGCATAGTAATAAAGCATTCAGTTTCAGAAAGGTAGTTAAGCTACTGATGATTATGGAGGTGTTCTAATATCACTTTAGCTTACTTCTTGTGGCATGTTTTGTCGCGTCAACAAATATGGCTATTGCAAAAGGAAGTAAAGTTGGTTCACTTTATCCTTTATTTGTATCACAGAAGGAACACTTGTTAGCTATTACTAAATAGCCTACGGCTTGTATTTGGCATGGCTGTTTGGGCCATATATCACATAGTGGAATAGAAAATCTTTCTGATTCTAGCTACTTACCCGTGTTTTCTTTCTCTAATTTTTAATTTTGTGAGCATTCTAGATATGGAAAGCAAACTAGGAATGTGCACAAGATGCACAAGGTCATTAAGTGCTTCTCTTTACTTTCTCACTTTCATATATAATGGTACTAGAAAAGTCTGCGTATATCCTATCAAAGCAAAGGATGAGGTATTCCCTATGTTTAGAAAATGGCTTGCTTTAGTTGAGACCAAAAAAGGAACTAAGCTTAAGGCTTTACGTTTAGATAATGGGGGTGAGTATACCTCACATGAATTCAACCTTTTCTATCAGGCTAGAGGAATTCATAGAGAGTTTGCAACTCCTTATTCCCCAATACAAAATGATCTAGCTAAAAGGATGAATAGAACTATTCAAGATAGAGTAGTTTCTATGCTACATCATGCAAACCTTTCAAAAGGCTTTTGGGAAAAAGTAGTATTAACTGTAGTTCATGTGATTAAACTTTCACCTAGTACTACCAAAGGCTTGAAAATGGCACAAGAGTTCCCAGGGAAGCCACCATATTATGATCATCTTCGAGCTTTTGAGTGTGAAGCATATGTTCATATACCCAATAACCTGAGACAAAATCTAGACCATAAGTCAAAGAACTGCATCTTTTTTGGATATGGTCGAGAAGGCCAATTTGGATATCGCTTATGGGATCCTGAAACATGGTCATTGATTAGAACTATTGATGTCATTTTCAATGAGTCTAAGATGCATAAATAACCCATTAAGGAGGTTGAAGTGAGTAGGAGAGTTCAACATGGTGCGTTGGTGTCAAAATATTTTAGGATCACCCTGATTCTATCTATTTGTGGTCTCTAGAGCAGGTCCTTAGCTCTCTAGAACAGGTCCCCCATGATTTTGCTCCTCAATAGTGTACAACTTCCTAAATCTTTTCTTTGTCCTAGCCATGACCTATTGAAAAAAGTTTTGAAAGGAGGATTAAACATATGTATATTAGGGAAGCATGAAAGAAAACCAAGAATTCAAGAGATGACCAATTGAAGTGAATAAGGCCATCCAAAAATCTCGGATTGTTGTAATCACTTGAATTGATTGTGTTAAATGATTCAAGCTCTGAGCTAGATTCATGTGAGTCATATGAGATCTCTAGAATAAACTCTCTCTCTTATAACTAAGTAACAAAAATAGTTCTTAAACAGGTTTTTGACTGCACACAACTGATTCAAGTGATTATGTCCATCTGAAAATCTTCAATTCCCCTAATCACTTGAATCAATCGTGTCAAACAATTCAAGGTCTCAATTTCTTTCATGTGAATTCCATGTAATCTTGAAGTAATCCTTCTCTCTTATACCTAATAAAATAGGTCTTAAAGAGGCTTTTGACTACATACAACTGATTCAAGCGATTACATCCATTCAGTTCCCCTAATCGCTTGTATCGATCGTGTCAAACAATTCAATGTCTAAGTTTCATTCATGTGAATTCCATGCAATCTTGAAGTAATATTTCTCTCTTATACCTTAGAAAATAAATAATAGTTTCAACATCTAAGTTTCATTCAAGCGATTAACTCCATCAAAAAATCTCTCGTTCCCCTAATCGCTTGTATCCGTCATGTACAAAATTCCAAGCTCAAGAAGGATATTACCTTGCACACCAAGAGATCTCAATGAGAAGATGCATTAGAGAGGCTTCCAAAAGAGGCTTGGAGAATGAAAACTATGAGAAGTGAGGGGTAGCAGGTAGGTCACAACAAAATGGCACAACTGAAGTGAGGAGGTTATATAGGTGTCTGGGTTGTGTTGATCATCGATGCCATGTGGCATCCTCTCATTGGTCCACATCATTTGACCATTGTGAATTCCAAGATACTATGCCATGTGTCGCACACTCATTGGTCCAAGTCATTTGATCGTTTATAATTTCAAGGTTGGGGTTGCCACCTGTCACAAACTCATTGGTCCACATCATTATAAATATCAGTTGCCTTGGTCTTTTCTCATTTTCTATCTCAAAAAAATTTTGCATCCATACTCTAGTACTCCTACCTCGAATCTAATACATGACCAATTCATGTGATTACACCTGTTTGACCAACTTTGATTGCCTCTATTCACTTGCATCAATAGGAAGAGCACTGATTAATTTAGAGATGGAAGAGAAGAATCCAATTCTTAGTGTCTCTCCATCTGCGAAACTACTAGATTTCATGGTTCAAGAGGGGTTGAGGGTGAACCATTTTCCAAATGCAATGAAAATGTTCAATCCCACTTTTGATTTTGAAGCACTTGTGGAGAAAAGTAAGGGATATCTTATGGATGAGTGGGAGAGATTCTTAAAAATAGTCAAGGGATAGGAAGTAA
This sequence comes from Ceratopteris richardii, assembly GCA_020310875.1. Taxonomy (NCBI): domain Eukaryota; kingdom Viridiplantae; phylum Streptophyta; class Polypodiopsida; order Polypodiales; family Pteridaceae; genus Ceratopteris; species Ceratopteris richardii. The sequence continues at coordinate 175,488,076 of CM035412.1, forward strand.
TAATCCCTAGCAAGAAATATATCCACCCAACTATTTTTGGGAAGGATCCTTTGGACAAGGCCAATATCACTAGAAAGTGTAGGAAAACTTCCCCCTTGCTAGGTAGGATGGAATTTTGCCTACAACATGAGAATAATTGTTGTTTACTGCCATTGAACATTGGGTTTTTTATTTGGCTTGATCATATCTTAAGTGACAAGAATGAAGTACAAAACCTTGATGAAGAGAAAAGAGCATCTCTAGATATTTCCCTTGAGAAGTATTCAGAAATTGAAGTCAAAGAAAGTGTTGAAGAGATCAACCTTCAAGCATAACATAAAGAGGTGGAGAACTTTGATGTGGCTACTTTCAGAGCAGAGACAACCATAAGAGAGCCAGCAAAACAAGTAAAGATCTCAGAAAAATCATTCCTTCTCCTCCCATATTACTTTATCTATGGGAAGAACTTTGTTCCTTTGTATTGGATTCAAGAGCTCTTCAATCTAAGAAAAGACTATTGCCTTGCTTCAATAACTCAATAAGAAGAAGTTGCAAGGAAGTTTATAAATGAGAAGGAAGAAAATAAAGAGGAGTTTCTTATCCTTGACTTGTGCTTGTCAAATAATGCATTTAAAGATTCATCCAAAGCTCGTTCAAGCTGCTATGAGAGAGTAATTTTATAGAAGCCAGCACTTGCAAATGAAGATTTTGACCAGAAGAAAAAATATTCAAGGATTTACTCATTTGGATGAGGATATTCATTTTTAGAGGTTGTTGAGGTCAAAGGAACAATAACAATTGATGCAGAGGAATTGATTCATGATGAAGATGAGGTTATGATACATCCGAAATTACTTTCCTTGCAAATAAGATCATATGTGAGACACAACTGATTCAAGCGATTAGGCCCATCAAAGACTTTTTGATGAGCCTATTCGCTTATATTGGTTGTGTCCTAGATTTATATTTTTTTATGGATTTTTTGGATTGCCCCTTATGTAATATAAGAAAATTTACCTCTATATGTATTGATGATGATCGTCTGGTAGACACTACCAATTCAAGTGATTAGGCCCTTCCAAGACTTTCTGATGAGCCTATTCGCTTGAATTGATTGTGTCCTACATTACCCAATTTCATGAGTTATTTTCCTTCTGCAATACCTAATTCCTCATCATGTAATGTTGATAGAAAATATACCACTTTTTTTAATGATTATGAGCAAATTTACCTCTCTTTTTTTTGACAATGATCGTCTTGTAAACATGACTGATTCAAGTGATTACGACCATCAGAGACTTTTGATGAGCCTATTCTCTTGTATTGGTTGTGTCCTTGATTTATCCTTTTTTTATGGATTTTTAGGCTTGCCCTTATGAAATATACATCTATTTGTATTGACGATGATCATCAATATGATCAATTCAAGCAATTAGGCCCATTTGAGACTTTTTTATTCAAGTCATTAGGCCTATCCAATTCAAGCAATTCAAGAAATCAAGCTCATCCGATTCAAGCGATTAGGCCCATTTGAGACTTTATGATGATCCTATTTGCTTGAATCAACCGTGTCCTACATTACTCAACTTTATGAGTTATTTTCCTCGTTTTTACCCAATTCCTCATCATGCTTAGTGTTGATAGCAAATATACCACTTGTAATGATTATGATGTTCTAGGAAAGACAAAGGATTCAATCGATTAGGCCCATCCAAGCCTTTTTGATGAGCCTAATCGCTTGAATTGGTTGTGCCCTACATTGGTTTCAACAACTATTTTTTCTTACTTTTTTCATATAAGACTCAGTGCTACATTATCATTCAAAGGTTGTTGTGCTCTCTCTCTGATTATTTTTTGACATTGTTTTCCTAGTTATCCATATTAGATGAAGACATACCTTGGCAGAGGGAAGGGCACAAGAAAAATTCTATAGAATAAAGAAAAAGAAAAAGCGGATATACATTCAGTTATTCACTATCTTCCTAAGTTGAATCTAGATTCATTGTGTTGTACATAAGCAATATAGTGAGGACCTTGATTTTGAATTGTTCTCTCTAGATACCCTATCTAAATATATGGGCTTTTCCTCAATGACATTTAATTCATATAGGGTGTTACTTCTTAGGAGAACAACAACATTCAGGATATTTGGCTATACCCTAGGATTCAATGCTTCTAGAGCTGGTTATTTCCTCTGTTATTCAAGTTATGCATTGACTACAGAGGTCTCATATGTACAAACTATTGCTAGCTATAGAAGGAAAGAGTACTTGAGATACATAGGATATTTGCTAGATTCAAGCTCATTCAAAAGACTGAAAGAAGAATAATGACATTTCATTTCACAAATCTCATGATTTCAAAAACTCTATATACATCCATATGTATTTTTTGCCCAGAAGAATACTTAAAGATATTCCAAATACTATAGCATCAAACTGGAACAAATTGTCATTATTTTTTGTATTTAATCCATTTGTCCTAAAAGGAGATGATATTTGGTGATACTTCTTAATGACATGATCTGTATAGTTTATATGATGATGATATCTGGCATGTGCTCCTTTGTAATTGTGTTCTAAAGGACCAATCAAAGAGCTCTTTTAAAGGATTACTTTCTGTGACTCCTCCTTTTTTTGTGTATCTGAAGAAGCTTGTTCTTGCTTGTTAATGAAACTTTTCCATGCCTTAAGTGTTCCACGTGGCAAGTGTTTCCTTTTTTGCAAAGAATGGACCATGTAGAAGAAGAATATGTTGTAGAAACATAAAGGTAAATATCATGAGATGTTTATTTCAAAAACTAATGGTGGAGGAAATAATTTCTTTGAAATGCACCAAAAGTTATTTCTTTGGCATTCCAAGCCTTTATGATGGTTTCTATAAGCTTTGTGATTTCCCTTTTGAATTCAATCACATAGATATCAGAATTTACTTGTTGCCTCATGACCTTTAAAAGTTGATCTAGTCTGACCCACACCTCCATTCTTTTTTTTTGCTATTTTTGGATTGCTTTTTACATTTTTCGTAACCTTGCAAAATTATCTCCAAAATTCCATAGTGCATTTAGTTTTTGTCCATTATCTTCAAGGGAGAAACCTCTATGGTTACATATTTGGAGATGAGATGATGCCAATCCTCAGAAGCAAAGGACAACCAACTCAAGAAGAACAAGAGAGGTCAAACACATGGTGATCAAAGGATGCTCTAGCAAGGTCATACATTCTTAACTCCATCTCTGATTTTTTTCTTCCACACATTAGGATCTACAAGACTTCACAAGAGAATTGGAATGCTCTTGAAGCATTCTTCTCATCAAGTACTAAGGCAAAGAAGAATCAACTATGGATGGAATTCACTACACTCAAGAAGATGCCAAAGCAAAGTGTGACTAATTTTGTCACCAAAATGAAGGACATAGTAGAGCAACTTGGAAGCATTGGAAAAATCATTGATGAAGAGAAAATATTAAGGCAAGTGATCAATGAAATAAAGGTAGATGACAAATGGGAAGCTTTCACCACAGCCTCTACCTCTACATGGACATGCAAGTTCTTGATTACAATACTCAATTTGGAACAAGAGATTAGCTCACATAGGTGAAAGAGCTCTCAAGAAAATCAGTAGGGATCAGAGTGCACTTGGTATACCAAATATCTCCAAACAACACATGATCTATAAATGCAGTGCCTATCAATGTGGTAAGTCTTACAGACAACCATTCACAAAGAAGGGATACATTCACGGAGACCTATTGGATCTAGTCCATACAGATGTATGGGGACCAAGCAAGGAGCCTCCAATATCTAGATCCAAGTTTTATGTATCATCCATTGATGATTGTAGCAGGTGGACAATACTACACTTTATGAAGCATAAAGATGAAGTGTTTTCATGTTTCAAGAAATATCTAGCACTTGTACAAAACCAAACAGGTAAAACTTTGAAGAGACTAAGGTCAAATGGAGGGGGAGAATATTTCTCCCATGAATTTGATTCCTATCTCCAAGAGAGAGGAATTAAAAGATAAATTACTACCAAGTATAATCCAGAGCAAAATGGAGTGGCAGAGAAGAAATAGGACAATTTGTGGGGGCGGCAAGGTCAATGCTAAATGAGATGAAGCTACCCAATTACTTGTGGGAAGAGGTTGTATCCATAGCCACATACTTGATCAGTAGACTCCCATCAAAAGCATTGGATGGGATGACACCATATGAAGCATGGAATGGAAGATGACCTAGCTTTGATTATTGCACAATCTTTGGGTGCATAGCATATGCACATATACCTTCACAAATCAAAGGCAAATCAAATCCAAAGGTAGAGAAATGTATCTTCATTGGCTATGATCTTAATCAAAAAGGTTATAAGCTATACGATCCAAGAAACAAAGGGTTCATTATAAGTAGAGATGTTGTGTTTGATGAAAACAAATCTTGGTTTGAATAGAAGAATCCAAGAAGTAAAATCAACCCTTGGAACTCCAAAGGCAAAGCCAAAGTACAGGAGTTGAGAGATGTGGGAGAATCATCTCAACAAACTATAAGAAGATCTACTATAGAAAAGAGGAAGTCAGAAAGGTATGAGTATGATACTTCCTTGGTCACTAAACATTCAATATACTTAGCAGAGAACTTAAACTGTGAAGAATCATCTACATATGAAGAATCCAAGAAGAAGCCAGAATGGAGAAGTGCCATGAAAGAAGTGATAGAAGCTTTACAAGAGAATCAGACTTGGGAGTTGGTACCCAAGAAACCATCTATGAACGTCATTGGCTCAAGGTGGATATACAAGGTAAAAAAGAAATCTGATGGATCAGTTAATAGGTACAAAGCAAGTCTTGTAGCCAAAAGATTTTCACAAATCCAAGGTATTGATTATGAAGAAACCTTTTCACATGTTGCAAAAATGCCTACTATCAGGGTGCTCATGAGTGTTGCATCTTCCAAAACATGTATCAAATGGATGTTAAAAATGCTTTCTTGAATGGTTGGATTTCATAGGAGGTACATATGGCTCAACCTCTTAGTTTTGAAAATCAATCATACCATGAATATGTGTGCAGATTGAGGATTCCCTCATCATTAAGAGGAATCATTCAGATTTCATATACCTATGTGTATATGTGGATGATATAATCATTACAAGAAATGATGCAGATGTAATTAGGAAAATCAAAGCTCAAATGAAGGAGGAGTTCAAGATGAGTGATCTTAGTTTGCTCACATACTTCCTAGGTTTGAAAGTGGTATACATAGAGAATGGTATGTTTCTCACTCAAAGAAATTACATTGGAGATATGCTCTCTAAATTCAAAATGGAGGATACAAAGATTGCAAGTACTCCCATGGAGGTCAATTTGAAGTGAAGTGCTCATGAAGGTGAGCCCATTGAGGATGTAACAAACTATCAAAGTAAGTTGGAAGCCTAAATTATGCTACTCTAACTAGAGTAGATACTTACTATGGAGTTAGTGTGCTGATTTGGTTCATGCACACTCCAAGGAAGCCTCACGTGCAAGCATCCAAGAGAATTCTGAAATATTTGAAGGGAACAATCAATGAAGGATTGTACTATCCATACACATCTGATAGATGTTAAACTCTTTTCTAATGCAGATATGGCAGGCTCTAAAGATGATATGAGAAGTACATCTGTATATCTTGGATTTGTAGGTACAAAGTTGATTTCATGATCTTCCAAGAAGCAACCCATAATCCCTCTTTCATCAACAGAGGATGAATATTGAGGACTTGCAAATGCTACACAAGAAGCTATAAGGATTAGATCCCTATATTCAGATTTAGGGTTGAACACTTCAACTCCACATATATTTGGAGATAATATAAGTTCATTACATCTTGATTCTAACCCTATCTATCATGCCAAGACTTAACATATAGAAGCTCATTACCATTATGTCACAGAAAAGATTGTGAGTAAGGAGATACAACTCTCATATGTATCAACTCACCAACAATGTACATATATGATGACAAAGGCCTTGGATGGAAGCAAATTAAACAGATTCAAGTCAATTATTGGATTACAAAAAATCATGAAGGATGGAAGACTCAAGCATCTTAGGCTTGAGGGGGTGTTGTTGGTACAATTAGCAAGTCTAAGTGCTTTGCTAATGATTCAGGACTACACATCCATTTACCTCTTCACAAGAGAGAACCACATGTGAACTCATGCTTGTCAATTTGAGCGTAGTTACCTTGGATAAATGTAAAAGTAAAAAAAAACATGGGATCTCATGGATTTAGGAGAGTTAATTCATGACTCATTTGGTAGAGGAATCAAATCAACTATGTCCCTAAAGTGTAGGATCAAACTCAAACTGAGTATAAATAAACATGGTTTTAGTCATTGGACATGAGAGTCTTTTTGAGAGGTATTGGGCTACAAACTTATGCACTTGATCTCACACTACCAATGTGTAGTCCACTACATTTCCCTTGTATTATATGTTCAATAGCATTTACATTTTGATACATTTCTTCAAGTATATTTCTATCTATTGTCTATTGTTGCATCTTCATTATTATAGTGAACTTGTCGAATCTATTTCTTTGCGTATACTCATTTTTTCTATGATTTAAATTGGGATACTTAGGTTGGAGTATCTAGTATCTAGATATCAAATCTCATCAAGTTTGGTTTAGTAGATCTAGAGATATGAAGCTAGGAAGGTGATTGTGTTTGCACACCTTCTAGATCCTAAAAAGTCGGGATGACCTCCTAACTTGCTAGATCCATTTCTCCTTGTATGGTAGAGCTAAATTCATGAAGTAACTTGCTTTGGTTAGCTATAAACTTCAATTAGATGTGTGCAGAAGCTCTCTGGTCAATTGGTACTAGGTTGTGAGCTTTGAGCATAACACTGAGACCTTCTATTCCCAAAATAGAAGGTTCTTCACATTTCATGCTCATAAAAGTTATTTTCTTTGATGCAAACAATTGAAAGTGATGCTCTCAAGGACTTTTTAGTTCTAAATGCATTATTGTGAAGCTAAAAGATTCTATTATGCATTCCTAAAGTTAGATTGGCAGGTGTGGAGCAAGTTTTGTCAGCAAAGCTCATCTCTAGAACCTATTTTACCATCTCCTCACAATTGTGTGTGTGTAAGTTTGTATCTGAATATGAGTATGTAACTAAATTTCTTTGTGGAATCTGTATTTGATGCACAGATAAAATGTTTCATTGAGTTTTGGTAGCGAATTTCTATGTATGCTTTATGAATGTAATGAAAGATCCCAATAACGATGGCTATAAGTGAAGAAAAAAAAGATTACCCTTGGCAACAATAAGCACGTGGGTGAGGATGAGAATTGAGCTACCCAAGTCTAGCTATATAGTAGCTAGCAAATCCATATGTCATTAAATGTCTAAAGGCCACTCAAGACTCATTAACAGATGCAATTACTTTCTCCCTTGGCTTAAAAATAGACTTCAAAAATCCATAGAATTCAATATTGTGGGCCACCAGAAAGTCAATAAATACCACTCTCTATGTTTACATTCAATTTGAACAATACAAATGACGAGTTTAGAACTGATAATCATCATAATATCCTCATATCCTTGAGTTATGGTTAAGTTTATTGCACTAGATTCTCCAATTGCTTTCAGAAACATTAAGCTCCCTTGCATGTTGTCAAGATTTAGACAAGAAATGATATTTTCCACTTGCTTTTACTTCTAACAAGCTCCCATAATCCTCCATGCTTCCCTATGATGACAAAACCATTCTCCAATGATGAGACCATGCAATAATTCAACTCTACATGAATATGCATTGGATTGATCTATTGGTAAATGAAAGCTTCAAATTATCTAATGAGCCATAATTGCAGTTTGATGAGTATATCTTCCGTCCTATCTATTGTATTGCATTTTCATAAAAAGATGAATAGGACCAAACCATTTGAAGCTAATGATGTTTAAGCTTGTGTAGAAATATATTTTAAAGTTAAAGAATACTTTGAATTTGAATCCATCCTCTATACATTTTTAAAATTGATTACTAGAAAACTTTACATCTGATGAGAAATCTAATCTTCACACTTCTCAAGTGTCTAATCACTTCTAATTCTTCTAAATTCTTGTACTCTATACTCTTCTCATATCTGCCCAGACATTTTCCCTTGCATATATAATCAAATATTTACAAGCTCATAACTATTCAAAAGTATAAGTAAGCTAACTTTAAATTAATGTACATATGTGTACACATCTTCATCTTTTGGATATGCACTTCCTTCATGCTTCATAAATTGATCTTTTCTTCAGTCCTGGACTTCAATTCTTCATCAAAACTTCAATTGTTGATTCCCTTGCACCAACAACTCCCCCTCAATCATCAATTGAGGTTTTCACTAACTTCTTTATTCTTGCCATGTCTTTGAATCTCTGTAGCTTTGGTCCATCCAAGCTTTTAATTAGCATATCAGCTATCTGGTCTTTTGTTGAAGTATGTATAACTTCAATTTCCTTATCCATCACCTTCTCTCTTAGGAAATGATACTGAATCTCAATATGTTTAGTCTTGGCATGAAAGCAGGATTAGCAGCTAAATATAATGAACTCATGTTATCTCCATGAATAGTGGGTATACTCTGAATGATGTCAAAACTCTTCATAAGAGTCTTAAGCCATATCACTTCCTTTGCAGCTTCAACCATACCTTTGTACTCAGCCTCTGTGGATGATAAAGCAACTGTGTGTTGCTTCTTTGAACATCAAGAGATTAACTTATCTCCCACATAACACAAGTATCCATATGTTGATCTCCTATCATCAGGATTACCTGCCCAATCTGTATCACTATATATCTTGATGTTTGTATCTGATGTAAAACCATAATACAAACCTTCTTTGAGTGTACCCTTAATGTACCTCAACACTTTTTGTCATGCAACCCAATGTTCTTTCCTAGGACAATGCATGAATTGAGACAATACTCCAACTGCATATGACAAGTAAGGTCTAGTTAATGTAGCATAGATCAGACTACCAACCAAACTTTGATATAGCTTCATATCCTTGAACTCTTCTCCTCCATATCTACTCAATTTATGATTCACCTCCATTGGAGTAGCTGCTACCCTGCAATCATCCACTTTAAACTTGATCAACAAGTTCTTCAAGTACCTTTCTTGAGTTATATACACTCCATGTTGAGTGTATGAGATCTCCATGCCCAAGAAATATGACAAGTCTCCCAAGTCACTAATCTTGAACTCTTTCTCCATTTGCTTCTTTAGACTTTGAATGCCTTTCTCATCTGTACCTATAAGAATTATATTATCAACATATATGCACATGTAAATGAACCCATCATCACTTGCTTTAACAAGCAAGCTACTATCTGCTTTAGATACTTGAAAACCAAGTTCCTTCAAGAACTTCACAAGTGTATAATTCCATTCCCTTGGGGCCAGCTTCAAACCATACAAAGCTCTCTTGAGCTTACATACATGATCTGGATACCTTTCATTTCTGAATCCTTGTGGTTGCTCCATGAAAACATCATCTGAAATATAACCATTTAGAAAAGCATTCTTCACATCTAATTGACATAATTTCCAAACTTTACATGCAAAAATAGCTATGAGTGTCCTGATGGTTGTCATCTTTGCCACAGGACTATAGGTCTCATCATAATGTATTCCATATGTCTGAGAAAACCCTTTCACAACAAGTCTAGCTTTATACCTAGACACACTTCCATCTGCAAACCTCTTTGTCTTGTAGACCCATTTGCATCCAATGATCTTCTGACTATTTGGTTTAGGAACCAAATCCCATGTCTGATTCTCCATCAATGCATCATACTCTTCCTGCATAGCTTTCTCCCAATTTTCCTTACCTTTTGCTTCTTCATATGTAGAAGGATCTTCATCTACCTTTATCATATAAGCATAATCTTTGGTAGCCAAAAAAGAAGTGTCATAGCTATACCTTGTAGGTTTCCATTTGTGTCTTGATGACCTTCTGAGTTCTCCACTTCTTGAGGTTTTTGGTTCATCACATTCTGGATCAAACTTTGGCACTTCTTCAACTTCAACCTATACTTCATTGTTCTCCTCTTCATCAAATATATGAACCTTTGATTTACCTTTCTTTTGACTCACAACTTCTTCATCACCTGCATAAATATTGATTGTACCTGCATACCAAGTACCTTTCTCATCAAATGTAACATCCTTTGACACAAGGAATTGTTTTGTGGATGGACTCCACAACCTATATCCCATCTGCTTAACATCATATCCAATGAACACATACTTTTCAGCTTTAGGTTCCAATTTGTGCCTTAATTGAGATGGCACATATGCATATGCCAAACATCCAAATACTTTGCAATGATCTAAAGTAGGTCTCTTACCCCACCATGCCTCATATGGTGTCATACCCTGTAAAGCTTTACATGGTAACCTATTGACCAAATATGTGGCTGTATTCACAGCCTCAGCCCACAAATAATTGGGGCAATTTTTCTCCTTCATCATGGATCTTGCAAACTCAACAAGAGTTCTATTCCTCCTTTTTGCTACACCATTTTGTTGAGGAGAGTACCAGCAAGTAACCTCTCTCTTTATACCTGCATTCCACAAGTAATCACTGAACTCATTAGAGAAATACTCTCCCCCTCCATTTGATCTTAATCTCTTCAATTTTTGACCTGTAATTCTTTCTGCATACACATGATAATGCTTGAATGTATTGAATACCTCTGACTTATCTTTGATCACATAGACAGTGATCCACCTGGTAGCATCATCAACATAAATCACATAATACCTTGAACCATTGATATTGAAATCCTTTGATGGTCTCCACACATCTGTGTGTACCAATTCAAGTTTCTCTAAATACATAAAACCATGCTTGGAATAAGATTGCTTATGAGCCTTACCTAATTGACATGCCTCACATTCTTATGTCACATGTTGACCTACAACATTAGGAAATCCAAGCACTGAACCATTGTTAACCATATCTTTAATACCTCTTTCATTGAAATGTCCAAGCCTTTTGTGCCAAAAATCTAACTCAGAGATCTTATGTCCTCCATAAGTGAACAAGGCATGACCAACATTACCTTGAATCTTCAATGTGAAGAGTCTTCCTTCTTTCTTCCCTGAAACAATTTGTTTATACCCATTGCTAGGATCTTCCACAAACACTCCTTCATTAGTGAACCTAACTTCATAACCTTTTTCAACAATTTGGCCTACACTTATCAGATTCTTAGGAATTGTAGGAACATACAAAACCTTACTCAAGAGAGTACTTCCATCCTTGGCCTTCACTGATCCAATTGACTTCACATTGTGCTTTGTATTGTCACCTATTTGAACTACATGACTAGTTACCTTATTCTCCAAATCAGTCATCAAAGCTATGTTACCACTCAGGTGATTGATACACCCTGAGTCAATGTAGAAGACTCTTTGATCTTCACTTTGCCTTTCACAAGTTGCATTCATTATCAATGTTGAATCCTCCTTCTTATCTGAAGCATAATTTTAGTAAGTATTATTGTATTGTTGGCTTTGGAATCCTCTACCTGCATTTCTTCCAAAATAACCTCTACCTCTGAAATTACCTCTTTGATTTCTGCCACCTCTTCCTCTTGAATTAAAATTCTGATTATATCCACCATTGTTCTGAGTATTATGCCAACAATCATTAGCTAAGTGATTTGTCTTACCACAAATCCAGCAAGCTTTGACTCCATCTTTATTGCTTCTGCCTCTTCCTCTACCTTTGCCACCTCCTCTTCCTCTTAAGAAGTTGGCTTGGCTAGTTGTACCTTCATCTTCATTTGCTTGTTGCTTTCCTTTGCTATTCTTCTTCTTATCCTTTGAATACATTGCTTGACCTGCACTCTTATCACTTTCACCTTTGACATCCTACTCAAAGGTTAGCATGTGTCCTAGCAACTGATTTAAATCAGGAGTGAAATGATCAAGTGATAATTCAGTAGACAAAATGAATGGCTTCCATTTGTCATCACCTCTCAAACCTCTAAGGATTTGCCTTACCAATTTAGCCTCCTCAATGTCTTCATCAACTGCTCCTATTGCATCTGCAATGTCCTTCATTCTTGTTACATAATCTCAGATAGATTGAGAGGCCTTCTTCTTGAATGTGGTAAATTCTGCCCATAAGGATGCCTTTCTTGACTTTGTGGTGTTTTGGAAATGCTCCTCCAAAGCATTCCATATATCACTTGCACTTTCAAGACCTCTAATGTGAGATAGCAAGTAGTCATTAACTCCCATATAGATAATGCTCCTGGCTTGAGCATCTCTCTTCATCCAAGTCTTCAATTCTGACAATTCATCCCTAGTTGGAACACTAGGATCTCTGAACTGAGGCTTTTCTTCTTCACCTGTGATGTATCCTATCAGGTCTTTGCTCATGAGATGAGCTTCCATCCTCATAGACCATGTTGGATAGTTCTCTCTATCCAGTTTTTCTATCTGAAGAGAATCTCCCATCCTTTCTTCACCTGTGTATTAAATCCTTCAAGGTTTATAAGGAATAAGGTTACCTTTGTTTAGAATAATACTCCTTTTGTCTTCCTTGATATCTTCTGGTCTCCTTTACAAGATTTGCTTTCAAGTTTTCACCTTTTGAACCTTCAAGTGTTGAATTCTTTACAACTGCAGCGGTCGGGGTCCTCCCTTCTTCAATTTTGATGCTTCCTGCTCTGTTACCACTGATGGAGAGTGTTAATCTCCAAAAGAACAAGCTACTCTTGAAGTTAGAGCACCTCTATATCAAGAGTAACTCAAAACCTTTACCAATTTGGAGGATTAATTATCAATTAGCAAAATCTTGAACAAACTGTGAAGAAGATGACTACACAGAAAGTCTGTTGCACATAACTCTCTCATTGACTTGTCAAATGTGTAAAGGTTTTTATAAAACTTTGCAAAAGGTGTTGGCTAGAGTTTACGCACTTTGTCCAAGTTAAATCATTTCAAAACACTCAGTAGATCTTGAGAAATGATCTCATCAAGTCACCTATGTCTAAAATTGTTCTTATGAGAAGTCGATTTAGACACCTGTAACTTCTAACACTTGGTTCTCTCAAACTAGAACCCGTTTATGCAAATGCTTTTAGCCATAGATGGCTTACCTTCCAACTTAGATTTTGACTCCTCATTTCTGCAAAACTTTAAACTGTGCACTGAGAAATGATCAAATCTTTGACCATCGAGTTTGCGCCTATTTCAGAAGACAGTCAACACTTCTTTACATATGAATGTTCCTACTCATAATTCTCACAACTTGTTTACAATTAGGCTCTTAAACTTTAACCATAGACTCATTAACTATGGAATTAGATGTCTACAAAAGGATTCTTGAAATGATCAAGCACAGAAGGAGAATGCACAAAAACATCGGGCGCAATTTTTCTTCATTACTAGAAAACTTTACATCTGGATGAGAGATCTAATCTTCACACTTCTCAAGTGTCTAATCACTTCTAATTCTTCTAAATTCTTGTACACTACACTCTTCTGATATTTGTCCCGACATTTTTCCTTGTATTTATAATCAAATATTTACAAACTCATAACTATTCAAAAGTATAAGTAAGCTAACTCTAAATTAATGTACATATGTGTACACATCTTCATCTTCTAGATATGCACTTCCTTCATGCTTCATAAATTGATCTTTTCTTCAGTGTTGGACTTCAATTCTTCATCAAAACTTCAATTGTTGATTGCCTTGCACCAACAATCTATCTATCTATCTATCTATCTATGTATCTATCTATCTATCTATCTATCTATCTATCTATCTATCTATCTATCTATCTATCTATCTATCTATCTATCTATCTATCTATCTATCTATCTATCTATCTATCTATCTATCTATCTATCTATCTATCTATCTATCTATCTATCTATCTATCTATCTATCTATCTATCTATTTGTCTGTCTGTCTATTTGTCTATCTTTCTATCTGTCTATCTATCTATCTATCCTATCTATCTATTTATCTGTCTATCTGTATATCTGTGTGTCTATTTGTCTGTCTCTTTCTCTGTCTGCCCGTCAGTCAGTCTGTCTATCTATTTATTTGTCTGTCTGTCTGCCTATGTGTCTATTTGTCTATCTGTTTCTCTGTTTGTTTGTCTATCTCTCTGTATGTCTATCTGTCAAACTTTTTGTCTATCTCTCTGTCTATCTATCTATCTATCTATCTATCTATCTATCTATCTATCTATCTATCTATCTATCTATCTATCTATCTATCTATCTATCTATCTATCTATCTATCTATCTAACTATATATCTATCTATCTATCTAACTAAGTAACTAACTAACTAATTAATTAATTAACTAACTAACTAACTAACTAACTACCTAACAAACTATATATATATATATATATATATATATATATATATATATATATATATATATATATATATATATATATATATATATATATATATATATATATATATATATATATATATATATATATATATATATATATATATATATATATATATATATATATATATATATATGTTGGTGCATGTCAATCATCAATTGAAGAATTATAGAGGAATGAAGTCAAGGAGTCAAGAAGAAAACAAAGTCAGATGGTTGAAGGAAGGACATGTTCAGAAAATCCAAAGATATGTACACATATGTACATTAGCTGACTTATATCTTTGTTTAGTCATACACTTGTATATATTCATATATAAATATGTTGGAAAATGTCGGGAAAAGTGAGCAGAAGAAGATTAGAGAATAGGGAGAGAGAAATTAGTGTCATTAGACACATTGGAAGTGAGTGAATCATCCATCCTCACTTGTATGTAAATTTTTCTGAAGAAATCGAGAAACTTGCGCCCGATGTTTAGCAGTCTGCTCCTTCTGTGTTTAATCTTTTGAGAAATCCTTCTGCACGTGTCTAAGTCCATAGCTAATCTATCTATGGCTAGAATTTGAGAGGTTAATTGTAATCAGGCTGAGAGAATTTTGATTAGGAACATTCATATGTAAGAATGTTCTAAGAGTCGTAAAATCTGGCGCACATTTCATCTTCAATGAAATGATCATTGCTCAGTCCACAGTGTAAAGTTTTACACAAATGAGGGCTTAAAATCTAAGTTGGAAGGTAAGCCATCTATGGCTAAAAGATCTTGATCAAACGGGTTCAGAGTTGGGAGAACCAGTGCTAAGAAATTGCAGGTGTCAAAGTCGCCATTGCAGAGAAGCTCTTTCAGACATAGGTAAAGTGTTTCACACATTTCTCAGTATATACTCAATCTTTTTGAGAGATTTAACTTGGTAAAGTTGTGCAACCTTAAGGCGAAGTGTTGTGCAAAGTTTTATCAAAAACTTTACAGGATTGATTAGTCAATGAGTGATTAATCTGCAGCAGACTTTTCTGAAGAAGCTGAATTTTTCAGAATAATCAATTTTCTGATAAATTGGTGAATGATCTCTAAGTTTGGTGGAGTCTAAAGTTAATCTTGATATAGAGGTGATCTAAATTCAAGGTTAACTTGTTCTTTTGGAGATTAACACTCTCCATCAGTGGTATCAGAGCAGGTTGTGTCAAAATTGAAGTGAAGGAGACTCCAACTACTGCAGAAATACAAAACTTTACATTTCGAAGGTGCAAAAGGTTAAAGTGTGAAGAAAGATTGAAGGAAGACATACAAAGAGCATCAAAAGGATCAGAAGGAGCAACATTTGAAGTAAAGGTACATTCATTATCTGTAAAGGTTAAAGATTTGAAGCTACAGGTGAAGTAAAGATGGGAGATAGTCTCCAAATTGAAAAGTTGGATAGAGAGAACTATCCTGCATGGTCTATGAGGATGGAAGCTCATCTTATGAGCAAAGATCTGATAGGATACATCACAGGAGATGAAGAAAAGCCAGAATTCAGAGATCCTAGTGTTCCAACTAGGGAGGAGCTTGCAGATTTGAAGAATTGGATGAAGAAGGATGCTCAAGCAAGAAGCATCATCTACATGGCAGTCAATGACTATTTGCTTCCTCACATTAGAGGACTTGAAAGTGCATGTGACATTTGGAATGCTTTGGAAGAGCATTTCCAAAATACAACCAAATCAAGGAAGGCTTCACTATGGGTAGAGTTTACTACCTTCAAGAAGAAGGCCTCACAATCAATCTCTGATTATGTGACAAAGATGAAGGACATTGCAGATTCTTTAGGTGCAGTGGATGAAGATATTGAAGAAGACAAATTGGTAAGACAAATACTCACAGGGCTAAGAGGAGATGAGAAGTGGAAGCCTTTCATTTTATCTACAGAACTTTCATTAGATCACTTTACTCCTGATTTGAATCAATTGTTAGGTCATATGCTAACTTTTGAGAATGATGTCAAAGGAGATGTTGATAAGAGTGCAGGTCATGCAATGTACTCTAAAGACAAGAAGAAAGCCAACAAAGGGAAGCAACAATCAGGTGAAGAAGAAGGTACTTCAAACCAAGCAAACTTCATAAGAGGAAGAGGAAATGGCAGAAGTAGAGGAAGAGGCAGAAACAACAAAGAGAATGCAAGAGCTTGTTGGATATGTGGTAAGACCAATCATCTATCTCATGATTGTTGGCATAATAATCAAAACAATGGTAATTATCAGAACTTTAATCAAAGAGCAAGAGGTGGTAGATTTCAGAGAGGAAACTTCAGAAGTAGAGGTGGTAGGAATTCTTTTGGAAGAGGTGGTGGAAGAAACTTCCAAAGTCAATCCTATAATAACACCTACTACAACTATGCATCAGATCAAAAGGAGGACTCGACTCTCATTATGAATACATGTGAAACTTCACATGAGGACATGAGAGTGTTTTATATTGATTCAGGATGTAGTAATCATTTGAGTGGAAATATTGCTTTGATGACTGATCTAGATCATAATGCAATTAATCATACAGTTCAGACAGGTGATAATACAAAGCATAAGGTAAAGTCAATTGGTTCAGTCAAAGCTAAGGATGGGAGCACTCTTCTGAGTAAGGTACTTTATGTTCCCACAATTCCAAAGAATTTGATCAGTGTAGGTCAAATTGTGGAAAAAGGTTATGAGGTAAGGTTTACCAATGATGGAGTTTATGTGGAAGACCCTAGTCAAGGGTATAAACAAGTTATTGCAGGAAAGAAAGAAGGAAGGCTCTTCACATTGAAGGTACAAGGAAATGTTGGACATGCTATGTTCACATATGGAGAGCAGAAGGTGTCAGAATTGGATCTTTGGCACAAAAGACTTGGACACTTTAATGAAAGAGGTATCAAAGAAATGATTAACAATGATTCAGTGCTTGGAATGCCTAACATTGCAGGTCAACACATGACATACAGATGTGAGGCATGTCAATTAGGTAAGGCTCATAAGCAATCCTATTCCAAGCATGGGTTTATGTATTCAGAAAGACTTGAATTGGTGCATACAGATGTGTGGGGTCCTTCAAAGGACTTTAGTATAAATGGTTCAAGATATTATGTCATATATGTTGATGATGCTACCAAGTGGATCACAATTTATGTGATTAAAGAAAAGTCAGAAGTGTTTAATACATTTAAACACTATCATGCATATGCAGAAAGGATTACAGGTCAAAAATTGAAGAGACTAAGGTCAGATGGAGGGGGAGAGTATTTTTCAAATGAGTTCAATGATTATTTGTGGAATGCAGGTATAAAGAGAGAAGTCACTTGCAGGTACTCTCCTCAACAAAATGGGGTAGCAGAAAGAAGAAACAGGACACTTGTTGAATTTGCAAGGTCCATGATGAAAGAGAAGAATTGCCCAAATTATTTGTGGGCAGAGGCTGTAAACACAGCTACTTATTTGGTTAATAGATTGCCTTGTAAAGCTTTGAAGGGTATGACACCATATGAAGTTTGGTGGGGTAAGAAACCTACCTTGGATCATTGCAGAATATTTGGGTGCTTGGCATATGCATATGTGCCATCTCAATTGAGGCATAAGTTGGAACCTAAGGCAGAAAAGTATGTATTCATTGGTTATGATGATAAGCAAATGGGATACAGGTTGTGGAGTCCATCCACAAAGCAATTCCTTGTATCCAAGGATGTTACATTTGATGAGCAAGGTACTTGGTATGCAGGTAAATATAATGTACATGCAGATGATGAAGAAGTAGTGGATCAAAGAAAAGGTAAAGCAAAGATTCAATTACTTGATGAAAGTGAGAACAATGAAGTGCAGGTTGAAGTTGAAGAGAGGCCAAGGTTTGATCCAGAATGTGATGAACCAGAAACTTCAAGAAGTGCAGAAGTTAGGAGGTCATCTAGGCACAAATGGCAACCTACAAGGTATAGCTATGACACTTCATTCTTAACTACTAAAGATTATGCTTATTTGGTAAAAGCAGATGAAGACCCTTCTACATATGAAGAGGCCAAAGGGAAAAAGAATTGGGAAGATGCTATGCAAGAGGAGTATGATGCATTGATAGAGAATCAAACATGGGATTTGGTTCCTAAACCTAATAGTCAGAAGATCATTGGATGTAAGTGGGTTTACAAAACAAAGAGATTTGCAGATGGAAGTGTGTCTAGGTACAAAGCTAGACTTGTTGTGAAAGGGTATGCACAGACATATGGAGTGGACTATGATGAGACTTATAGTCCTGTGGCAAAGATGACAACCATCAGGACACTCATAGCAATTGCTGCTTGCAAAGGTTGGAAGTTATCTCAGTTAGATGTAAAAAATGCTTTCTTGAATGGTTACATTTCAGATGAAGTCTACATGGAGCAACCAGATGGGTTCAAAGATCAAGTGAGTCCAAATTATGTGTGTAAGCTCAAGAGAGCTTTGTATGGGTTGAAGCAAGCCCCAAGGGCTTGGAATTATAGGCTTGTAAAATTCTTGAATGATCTTGGATTTCAAGCATCAAAGGCAGATAGTAGCTTGCTAGTCAAAGCAAGTGAAGATGGATTCATTTATGTTTGTATTTATGTTGATGACATAATACTTACAGGAACAGATGATAAGGGAATACAAATGATCAAGAAGCAGATGGAGAAAGAGTTTAAAATCAGTGATTTGGGGAACCTATCATTCTTCTTGGGAATGGAGATCTCTTATACTCAACATGGAGTATATGTGACCCAAGAAAGGTATCTTAAAAATTTGCTAACCAAATTTAAAATGGAAGATTGCAGGGTTGCACCTACACCTTTGGAAGTGAACCATAAATTGTCTAGGTTTGGAGGAGAAGAGTTCAGAGATATGAAACTCTATCAAAGTTTGGTTGGTAGCTTGATTTATGCTACATTAATAAGGCCTGATTTGTCATATGCAGTTGGTGTGCTTTCACAATTTATGCATTGTCCTAGAAAGGAACATTGGATTGCAGGACAAAGAGTACTTAGGTACATCAAGGGTACACTCAGAGAAGGGTTGTACTATGGATTTACTTCTGATACAAGAGTGAAGATATATAGTGATGCAGATTGGGCAGGTAATGTGGATGATAGAAGATCAACACATGGATACTTGTGCTATGTAGGAGACAAATTGATTTCATGGTGTTCCAAGAAGCAACATACAGTTGCTTTGTCATCTACAGAAGCAGAATATAAAGGTATGGTGGAAGCTGCAAAAGAGGTAATATGGCTAAAGACACTTTTGAAAGTTTTTGATGTGATTCAGAGTACTCCTATTATTTGTGGAGACAATATGAGTTCATTATACTTGGCAGCTAATCGTGTATTTCATGCTAGAACTAAGCATATTGAAATACAGTATCATTTTCTGAGAGAGAAGGTCATTGAGAAGGAGATTGAAGTCATACACACTCCCACAAAAGATCAAGTTGCAGATATGATGACAAAAAGTCTAGATGGACCAAAACTACAAAGATTCAAGGATATGGCTGGAGTAAAGAAGATAGAGAAGAACCTCAATTAATGATTGAGGGGGAGCTGTTGGTGCATGTCAATCATCAATTGAAGAATTATAGAGGAATGAAGTCAAGGAGTCAAGAAGAAAACAAAGTCAGATGGTTGAAGGAAGGACATGTTCAGAAAATCCAAAGATATGTACACATATGTACATTAGCTGACTTATATCTTTGTTTAGTCATACACTTGTATATATTCATATATAAATATGTTGGAAAATGTCGGGAAAAGTGAGCAGAAGAAGATTAGAGAATAGGGAGAGAGAAATTAGTGTCATTAGACACATTGGAAGTGAGTGAATCATCCATCCTCACTTGTATGTAAATTTTTCTGAAGAAATCGAGAAACTTGCGCCCGATGTTTAGCAGTCTGCTCCTTCTGTGTTTAATCTTTTGAGAA